>JANAVB010039818.1:10515678-10678736 GCA_029216955.1 Iris pallida
ACAGATGTGACAAGCGGTATCTGAGCTACCACTAATCGTGTTCCACTAGAATGAGAATGGGATATTCACACGGGTTGCGACAAGGATCTCGTGTCTTTGAGTGGGGAGATTGTGCAACCTTGATATATAATCCCACATCAAATAGAAGATGAGAGTTCGATTGATCTATATTGGAGTGCTTGGGGGCTTATGTGTATCTCTGGGTTAACCATTTTGGCAAGTTAAGCCAAACGATGTACACATGATGCTCATGCTCGGGTCCTATCCAAACGGACCCGTTGGTTTGGTGCGACAATGGCTCATCATTGCAAATACACATGGTTGTTTGCTTGAAAGTAGACCAAAAATCATTAAAGGGGTAGATGAGCTCGAATCGTCGCATGCTCGAGAGGAAATTGATGATCTAAGGTTGAAAAATAGAGGAAGAGGACATGCATGGTAAACCCTTATTCATGGATAATCATTTCCATCTACAAACAACTGAATTTGAAAGTTCGAAATGCAACTAAAATGTTACTTCTACATCCGCGGCATCTTCCTCCATTTTTTTCCCATTAATCCAACCTGATTAAACCAACCCAAGTTGTCCCGGCATGATATCCTCTAACCCATACCTGCGGTAGCATACCAGAGTTTTTTCTTGTGTAATGAAGACTGTGTTGGCTAGGTATGGTCATCCACCCCAGTTACCACTCTTGTCATACACACATACGAATATAGGAGAAAGTTATATTCTTCCTGGATAAAGCGCGTCTCAATGCCACGAGGCTCCCACTTACACATGGTTTAGGGAGGGCGGGGCTAGATTTTCGTTTATGTGCTTTATAGTCTTCTTTGTCCTATTGTTATTCAATGTTTTATAACATTTTACAATTGAATTGTCTGGTAAGTGGATGGGATTCTAACCAAGAGGTCTCAAATTCAATTCCCTTTAGCCTCGTTATGCCTTATTTACAGTTATCTTTCAACTTTTTCTTTATAAATTCTATCGAATGTACCCTTAAAATTATAACTTAAGGTATTTTCGCCACCCCCTCAATTGTTTTCGAGTTCAAGGTATTTTCGTTACCGCTCATTACGCGACTCGACATCCTCCAGGGTACAAGCAGCAAGCCTTACCATTGAGCTAATCCTAACCAAATCATTGTCTTACTTGAAAAGCTTCATGGTAGGTCATGCACGCACACGTCCATAACCATAAAAAAGCCTCGTGCTATTTATTTTTGTATCACCAAATAGTTGTTTAGTGATATGAAGGGCCGCAACCAAATGGGTGATACATTTATAAAATATACCCCTAATAAAATTCACAACCTTTATCCCGTACAATATGGGGATGATTAGAACAGATATTTTACATCCCATAAGATCCAATATTTGGTGATAAAACTGTTTTGAATATCAAAGATCTTTGAATGTAGCAAACCATTTTTTCAGTTACTATGAATGCCAATGACAGTCTCTTACTTTGTACATAACTCTGATGATGTTCACAAAAATCAGTAATCTTTCATTGGTTCTAAATATGTAGATCAAAATTAACACTACGATATATTTATCCAATTAAAGAACTACCTTGACCTACTGGAAACTTGTATTGAATGAGAAACCCCATTACATTAATTACACACACACACACACAAACACAACGTGCATACATGCGTGTATCCCTAACTTTAATGAGCCACAAGGACATTTAATGGAAAGAAATTTTGGGTACAATGATAAAATACAAACATACATATAAGTGTGTAGGTTAGGATTGTACCAAAATTTATCTCCATCAAATGTCCTTGTTGACTCATTAAAGTTAGGGGTTTTGGTAAATAAACTTACTTTTTCCGATTTGGATCCTTTTTGATGGTTTTCATCATCATCCATGGCCAATTTTGCAACAGTTGGGTCAAAACTTTACAAAAGCCAAGCCATGAGATATTTGTAGTAGTCAGCTCAATTGGTTTAGGGAAAGAGTGGAAAAAGTAACCTCTATAACCATGTCGACATTCTTCAATTCCGAGTAATCTAGTACACCCGTAAGAAGTGACAAGGTCTTCTTCATCTTATCCTGTGACAACGATCCTTTCTTCACTAACCCTTCAATATTTGCTGGCATACAATTGATGAAAATATTTCTTAGAATATATACAGCTAACATTGAATGAAGTATCAAAGCATAACGAAGAATAATAAATACATAAAAACTAGATGTAGTTGGTTAAGTTAATATATTTTTTGTGCACACCCATAATGTGCTAGAATATGCTTCGTCAAAAACTACCGAGAATAGATCAAAAACATGAAAACATCAAGATATTTGGAATCTTCTGTGAGAATACTCACCTTCTACTGATTTGAGTCCTTTCTGCAGATATGCAGAATCAACTTCCTTGAGAATGACATGTGTACCACTTAGAATAAGGGCAGTAGCTATGCCAGAGCCCATCAAACCACCCCCAATAACAGCAACAATTTTAATGGACCTTGGTTTGAGCCCAACATCAGTAACACCGGGTACCTGTCAAAAATTAACATACAAGCGAAGCAGGATAATTGTAGTGAGTTATTTTTTTAAGGTGTATGGGCCACAAACAGAAGTGCCGAATTCCTCAAAGGTAGAGTAAATAATACTCGGGTAATAAGAGAAAAATAGAAGAAGAAAATAATATGAAAAAGATAAAATCTAAAGTAGGAAATTTACAACCATTGCACAATCAACAGGCAATATCTCATCTACATAATTGAATTGTTGCATGTATCACGTAATTAGACTAAGTCCCGGTAGAAGATTGCTATCACAGGAAGCTCTTAAGCTAATAATGCGCTAAAATTTTAAAATCTGAACATTTCCTATGTGACCAAGTTGTGTTTCACCTTTTAACAGAAGGTGAGTTAAAATCAATGTTCTTAAAGACAAAGTGATGAAAAATTTAGATATGTACTGATTGCATTAACAAGAAGAGAAACCAAGCTACTGCATAATTATAAGATGTCTACACTACATTATGTTTCCCTCAAGAGAAAAGGGGAACATCAGAAGCAACATGACGAGGACAATATTCAGTGCTTAGGACTTAAAATAGAAATGTAGCTTGAAGAAGGTTTTAAGAGAGCATTAACACAGCCTATCTTTTTCTTGAATGATTTTTCGACTCCTTTTTCCATTAGTCACAGTTTGAGTCAATTCACAAACCAGAAGCAAGGAGGATATGATAACAAATAAAAGAAACAACTCAATTTTCAGAACTTTCTCAAAAAACTTATGGGTATTGGGTTCAAAACTTCAAAAGTGAATAATTGAACTTTTTTGCTTCAGCTAAATTTATATATAATTAATTACTTCATAGTCAGTATTGATAAATATTGGATAATGAAAAACAAGCTTTTAGAGATTTTGGTATTTCAAAGCGGCGAATGAAATCGTCCACCCATCCCTTCCTCTTAGCAATAGATGTAAGGAAACATATTATTCAATAAAATCAAAACAAAAATTGGAAAAGACTTCTCTAAATTTAGTAAGATTCTAATATAAAAAATGTTAAACGAAAGGAGAATCCCTCAAGGTTCCAGGAACTTAAGAAACCCTCTTACACACACTCCCCTTCCTGTCACTCTCACTCAATTGGCAAGCTGGCAATGTCCTTTTACAGTCATACAGGATTACAGAAAGGATTTAGAGTCAAGAACTCAGAAGTATAAAGTTGATGTTCCTAGGTATTTCGTGCGATATCTGTCATCCAGGTCAAGCAACAGAGCCTGCATAGAGAATTCCAGTGCGCTCCTAAACTTTTATCAATTCAAACAACTTATCCCTTTGTAGTTGACGTGACAAACTAAATCAGCCAGATAATTATATGTATAGTAACTGCTTGACTATTCCTTCGAAGAGAAATAATTAGGCATTTGTCTTTACTGTTTACTCAATATAGATATCACATTCAATTCACGTGTCTAGAAAAATCTGGAACTGCGATTGCATTGCATTAAGCCTTGAGGACCTGAAGTGTCATTGGAGTGTCCTAAAGTATTCGTATCTCCCACAATCAACAAATTTTGAAGTTGAAGTGTCCAGGTAGAGCAACCCTTTACCTTAAACATCCCTCCCCCAACCCCCTCCCCTCCTCTTCCCCTCTCCTAAGTCCCTCCCCTGTCAGAAGCAAAGTTGGCTAGCTGCTAATGGTGGTCGGTATAGACCAGATCCATAGTCAAGCTCAACTACATAATTGGTAAAGTTCAACCACGGAATTGGTAAAGCTCAACCATGGCCTACCATCGATCCAATAGCTCCTTATTAAAGGAGAGGGGAAGGGCAGAACCCGACTTAGTTATCCCTTACTGAATCCCTTGATTGCACCTGGTATACTTTTCATCCAAAATTCAAAGCTGAGGAATGCCAAATTTCTGGAAAAAAACTTTCAATCTAAAAGCAAATAGGACATCTCACAACCACAACTTTCACATAATATAAACTTAAGAATCCAGGATATGCCACGGCAAATTGCAATGTTTAAAATTCACCATGAAACTAACCACCATTAAAATAAAGCAATTGTGTAGGAGCAAGGGGTAAGGAATTTAAAATAGAACTTCAATCAAATGGCACAAAAGAAAAGCAAGAAATATGCAGAATCCATGTGTCATTGGGTAAACACAGTTCATGGAAAAGGAGTTACATAATCAGGAAAAAATACCTTTGAAGTGGCACGCTGGGAAAAAAATGCATGGACGAGACCTCTTGAAGTGTTTGAGAGCACTAACTCCTTAAAAACTTTCGCTTCCTGGATTCAACAATATACTTTTAGTATCTTGCTATAGTTAAAGAGCATCTAATTAACATGAGCAAGAGATCTTGGCATTCTAGGAATGAATCTGTTTGCATTGTCAAAAAAAACTAGAGCTTATTACGATGAAAAATTACATCAATGGAGTTCTTACACTTAGCAAGCCGGCCAAGCGTAACAGGATCAGAAACCTCTTTTTATCTATTTATATTTAGTGGGTTAAATCATCTTTTCCGATTGGCTATATGACAGTATATGAACCACTGATGTAACTATAATCATTATTTTTTAC
This sequence comes from Iris pallida, assembly GCA_029216955.1. Classification (NCBI taxonomy): domain Eukaryota; kingdom Viridiplantae; phylum Streptophyta; class Magnoliopsida; order Asparagales; family Iridaceae; genus Iris; species Iris pallida. Next base: position 10,520,749 of record JANAVB010039818.1, read on the forward strand.
AGAACCACCGTATTAGTTGTCAAATATAGTAATAGGAAGTAGTACCTAATCATTTATCAGACTTAAGTTAAGAATAAGAACCAAACCAATCTTTCAGATTTGGTAGACCAAACAGTAGGAGGCGACAATTAGAATCATTAAATTTAGGACATCAGAGCAACAAAGCTCAAAATCACACTTACTTTGAGAACACCAGCATATCCTCCAAAGACAATTCCCTCCTCAATGGCATCAAGGCACGCCTGGTGCTGTGGCATATGTGGATTAGTCTTCTTAACTTGCAGCCTGGCAGCTTTCAAAATTTCACGTGCTTCAGAGAGTGGAACAAGTTTATCTGTCCGATGGAGAGAGCTAATCCAAGGTTTACGCCTCTCAGCAATATCCAATGCCCAAAGTCTTGAAACTCTTATCAACTCCTCAGGAGAAGTAATGGCATCAATAAGGCCATAACTGTTCCCTTCTTTGGCCCTGATTGACTTTGACAGCTGCAGCAAAATTTACATGTCTGGTTGGATCAATGATATTCTTAACGGAAAAAATAGGTATCTTCATACTCCCAAAAAAAGTAGTATATACAAATATACTTCATTTTTTTACAAGTTCAAAATAAATCTATGGGAAAGATATGCATTAAGTACAAAAGGAGAATTAAAATAAGTACTATGCAACACTTGGGGAGCATCTCTGTTTTTACAAACAAAAAGGGCAGTCAACAATCTGTTGTCCTATAAGGCTATAGCTAGGAATGACAAGACGAGGAGTGAATATGGGCTGACAACCAGTTATTCTGTCCAAATCAAATTGAGATGCTATGAAATCATTTTCAGCAGATAAAAAATGATAAAAGGAAATAAAGATTAAACGCCATTTTCTTGAAATAACCAACTCGAATAAAAAATACAAGGTTGGGATATTGGTAAGGTTCAGAATAGATAAGTTACAAGTTCGAGATTTCAAGGCTAGGTATTAATTGCTTGCATCCACCAAAATAGAAGATCCATAGAAACTGCTTGGAACTGGGAGGGAACAATTACCAGCATCATTTCTAAAGCCTTTGGCAGCCCTACAAGCCTTGGCAGACGCTGGGTGCCTGTACACAATTCAGGATACTAATATGAATATGTTCAAAATCAAGGGGGTCTAATATGGTAACATCCGAGGAAACCAATTCACAGGCAAATGAAATTAAGACTACCTCCAAACCCAGGAATAACTCCAAGGGTCAATTCAGGCAATCCAAGTTGAGCTTCTGGAGTTGATATTCGAGCATGGCAACCCTGAAAAGTAAGCAAAGATTCACAAGTACACATTTTAAGAAAGACATAATAAAGCAAATTTTATACCATAAACCACTAAAAGCAACACAAAAGCTAACCATTGTCAATTCTAAGCCACCGCCTAGAGCAAGTCCTTGGATGGCTGCTACGGAAGGTTTTCTGGCATCTAAAATAAAGAAAAACACAACAGGTACATACAAATGAGTAGAAAGTTTTGAGGTCAAATAAATATTATATTTTTAGCATGGTAAAAGAATCAAAGATATGCATTAGAAGTAACATGATTATTATGCAAACACTGGCAGTGTTAAGACCTTCTATTATGTTCACCACTAGTTCAACAGAGACATCTGGTAGAAGTGATAGATCACCTGTGAGTAAAACAACACAGATTAGCATCATTTGATGTTTAGAATGAGCCAAAACAGTATTAATTGTATGTCTATTTTCCCGAGATTCAATACCACTCTTGTGAACCTCCGCAAAAACGTTGATATCAAAACCGCCAGAAAATTTCCCTCCAGCACCTAGTAAAGTAGAGACAAAAAATAAAACCCCGTCATTACAATATAAACTAGCTATCATTGTAGGTTGCTCAATAAGATAAACAGAATCTAAGATGACCAGAATTATCGTAATGTCGATCATATGCCGCTGCAAACTTATAAAATACCATACCAAACATGTTCACTAATTATATAGATTAGAAAGAACTAAGAAAAAGGTTCCATTCTCAAAAGACATAGGAAATAAGGCACTTGAATGAGCACAAACTGAACAGGAAGGAAGATAAGCTGTTGTCTCATGACTGTATAGTAAGATATGTAATATATTTTAATTATTTTACTAACAAAACATTTACAAGTTGATAGCAATTGTAAGCAAAATGTTTTGCGATGACTATTGGATGTGGGCCAACAAAAATGACTCTTCGATTACACTTGCCAAACTCTTCCAAATCCCTACGGATGGCATAGAAATTGAGGTGAAAGGTGCATGTTGCCATAATTAATATTCTTATCCCTCTCGAGAGGCCAGCAGCCTGACTTTGGCATCGAAGGGATTCCATCGGAAAATAACGCAGCCAATGTTGTTTTCATGTATTAAGGACGGTTCACAGCTTCAGCCAACATAAGTGAAGACTAGTCGATTCAATCTGTTCAAAGGTCCGAAACATCATCATTTTGCAACTGTAGCACACAATCTAAAATTGTCCTATTAGTAGGCATAGTTTTGCTCCCTTACTACTGACACCCTACAAAACACAGGCACTCAAAAGTTGGCGTTGTGTCATGTCGTGTCGGTCGAGACAGGCAAATATACTTTGACACGCCAAAATATCTGTCCTTGTCGCCGTGCCCGCATTTTTGGCGTGCCCGCATTTTTGGCGTGTCATATTGGCCTTATGCAGCATAGCTGGCACCAATCTTATGCAATATGCATGCAATCAAATGACAGGAGATAAACGCCATCAGATAAGAAACAGTTTTTAACAGACAATTACAATGTCAAGGAATATGGTTTCTCATGAACACATATATTGGAAAAACTAATTTCCAATAGAGAATTTTTAGTAAAGGTGACTCATTTAATAAATTGTAACCCATAGATAGGTCATGGCACCAAAGGGGTTTTAAGCAAAAGCAATATGAATTATACATTTGGTGCGTCTTAACCGGGTTCCTTCTACGTCTTCTAGATCATAGTCGTGAAACCTCCTACAAACGAGGAAACTCTTAGGTTAACCCCGCAACAGATCTCCCACAAGAGAAGGAGAAGAAGATGAGAGGAGAATAGCTTGGGGGTCAAGTTATTCTGGAGGTGGAACATCCCCCAGAATAACTCTCCATATGAGAGCATCCCCCTATATATATAAGCAACTAGAAAAACCTAGAAGTGCACCCTACTTGGACGCACTTGCTACAGCTAGGGGTGCTCTCATCTACCTCGTAAAATGTAGTCTTTGCCGTACTTCCGCCTTTCGCAAAAAGTCGTTCTCAAGGGAAGTGACATCTCGTGACTCCTATCTTAGTCACAGTTCCATCTTGTTGCTCATCTATCAGCATGTATCCCATGAAGTGTTTGGAATAATCTAGAAGATACAATTATTTCCTCGAGTAGTGTGCACGAATGCCCATGTATGCAAGTGCCCTAAGTTGGGCTTCTCGCCGGACCATCTTTCGTATGGGATGGAATCAACCATTTTAGAAGCCATACCGTTGAGTACGTAGGTGCAGTCATAATTGCATCTCCCTAGAAAAGTGGAAGATTCAATTGCGCCATCATACTTCTAACCATGTCAAATATGTTCTGTTCCTCCTTTCTACAATATCGCTTTGTTGCGACAAGTAAGAAATAGTTAACTGTCGGACAATCTCCTTACTCTTACTGAATTCCTAAAATTCTTCGTATAAGTTTCACGCCTCGGTTTGTTCGCAAAACCTTAATATTTGTGCCCATTTGATTTTATACTTTGTTCACATAGCGTTTGAATTCGTAACGATGTATTATAAAATACACATGACAGTATATAGAATAGTCATCTATAAATGTAATAAAGTATGGGGTCCATTTCTAGCCTTTTGGTTTAAAGGCCTACAAATGTCTGAGTGAATTAATTGCAATGCTGTGGTGGCCCATTTGGCCTTATCAAATGGTTTTCTTGCAGCTTTGACTGCAAGGCAGTGCTGCTCACAAGTGGACATCTCAACCTCAGCATCGAGCCCAATAGCCCGCCCAACCTTGGTTAATCTTGTGAGGACGACCCTATGGATGTGTCTAATCTATTGTGCCAAGTGTAACAATCCACGAATTGAATTTAAGGCATAAGTTGAACCATTAATAATCATTTAACCACTGTTTAGGGAACCAATACCATATAAAGCCTTATCCAAAAAAATCACTAAAGTTACTACTAAATCTAACATCAAATCCTAAACTAAGAAGTGCAACAACAGAAAGTAGATTTTGTCGAATGCTTGGAGCATGAAGTACGTCATGAAGAATCCAAGATCGTCCCGGATGAGTCGTTAACTGGTACAACCGGATGCCAGCACCTCCATGTACAAGTGGTTCCCTATATAACGCTTTCTTGCTCCCGGTAGGTATCCGACCGTACTCTAGGAATCCATCTTCGTCTCTCACTATATAATCGATGGTGTCGAAATCTACAACCCATGAATGATGAAAATAAGTCGCTAGTAAAGCTAAAGTACAAACCATAACGAGAGAAGGATTCGGACATACCTTCTTCAGCTCTGGACAATTTCGAGCATAGTGGTCATTCTGGCAACACTTAAAGGACTTTATTGCTTCTCACTCTTCTTTCTACCTCTCTTACCTTTGCTAGTAGGTTTAGCTTCAATTGTTTCCATCTTGTTTTTCCTATTCGAGCGTCTTTCGTTGCACTATCCAATACTGCATGCTAGCGCAGTCAGTTACTACAGCTTCGGACGTTTACATCTTTATTCATTCTGTCTCTAGCTCCAATTTCATAATATTCCATGAAGCAAGCAGAGAACGGATGACAACTTGGACATGTTGTTCATTAGACCCCTTTATTTAACCCCGCTATCGCCAAATCTCGGATCATGGATGACATCACATGCGGATCTTCATATCATGGGTTTGACTTCATCTTATACAAATTGAACCACAAAGATATGACGTACAGTTTAGTCGATGAGGTATGTCCGAACCTCAACTTCAGTGCATCCCGAAGCCTCTTTGCAGAGGTGTGGCCTTCAAACGCCCCAATGAGATCATCATGCATTGTTGCTAGCATGATAATGTGTGCATATTTGTCTTGACCACTTTTTGTATGCCTTAGTGTCGCTCCTACACGGGCCATAGTGCCTTCCTCCGGTTCGTCCATCTCTTGTTCTATGGTGTTTAGGCTATCAATCTCGTGAAGCAAGTATTTGATCGTGTGACGCCATAAATCATAGTTATTGTCGTTTAGCTTCAACCCTTTGGTGAGCTCGACAACCACGATTTAGCATCCATCTGAAAGATACACAATGGATATTGTTTTTTATAGTGTTAACTAACCACTTTTGAATGTCATAATTTTTCCTTCCCCAAACGAACTATTTATCAAAATGGATGTCTTTGAAGGTCGTGGAATCATAACCAAATTCATATACTTTGAACCAAATCTCGCATACTTAAAAGTTCGGAAGTTTTGATAAATCCTTCATTTCTAGAAGGATTTGACTCTCGTATAGAGTCAACAAAATGTTCTAGTTACCAAATTTTGCAAATATAACTAAAATAAAAAAAAAAAATCATCTTTTGCATTAAAAGACCTTGTGCATATTACACAAATACACTAAGGACTATGTCGAAATGATTTCACATTTAAACTTACACTAGCATCGGACTTTACAAGGCAAACCTGTTGAATAGGCTCTCCAGCTACTAGATACGACTGGGATACTTAAAGCCACATGTACCCTTTCCAACGTACGGGTTTAAGGTTTTCATTTGGCTAAAGGGTCCATGCAAAAGCTAGCCTAGGTATGGGCCTATTGCCACAACACCACAGGCATTTTATAACCATGGCAACAAATACAAAAAATATTTGCTAATTTGGCAGATTTCACAATTCGGCACCTGCAAAAGAGGGTTAGTCATTGATCTGCCAGACCCGATAGACCCAATCCATCTACCAGTGTCCTCCGCATCTCAACAAAACTATAAAGAACCACCCAAAAAAGTTCATAGTCCATGTTAGAACATTCTCAGTATGCAGACCCAGAGAAAGAAAATGAAAAAAAATCCTTTAAAAATTACTTAAATAGTCCCCATGAACAAAAACATGATCTCCTAATAATACATTAATTGGGCCACAAACTACCCATGGCCTAACTAAATCGGTTTTCAGACCTAATACCCATACCGTAATTTTTTAAATACGTTGAATTTGGGTTAGTAGAGACATCCCTTTATCCAAATTTGTGATCCGTCCACCAAAAATTAGGCTAAGGGTTCAGGACTTTAACGGACCCCCACATTGGGGCCGCGTTTATAGTTTGTCCAAATACACAATAGACCAGACCTTACGCTTCATGAGGTCGAACAACCCACATGGCCCAACCCAACCCCACTAAGGGTCGAGAACTCATCCAGACTAGCCGATTATCTAGCCGATCGTCGGATCCCTACTTGGGATTTGACTGACAATGTTGTCATTGTCCTTGCTACCAGGATCCGCCCAAACCTCCACTTGAGGTCGGGTCTGACCACTCCCTCTCCCGGACCCCCTCATGGGTCGGGATCCTATCCTTCGCTGTCAAACACCCACAATACAATGAATTCGGGTTAGTAGACGCAAACCTTTATCCAAATTTTCTATTCCCCCATCCAAAATAAGCATTGTTCTATTTCTCTAGGCGGAAAAGGTGCAGCGGAGAGCTACCTAATGCCTAGGCCGCTTAGGTGGCCGAACATGATTTTTATTAATTTGAAATTTAAATTTTAAAATTTTAAATGTGAAATCCATAATACAAATTTGAAATCCAAAATGTTCTAACTTCTAAATCCAACACAATTCGTAATTTTTTTTTGAAATTTGAAATTTCAATGTTCTAAAATTCAAATCCAATCTTAAAACCCAAACAACATATCCACAATACAACTAAGCATAAAAATGAACAGTCGCACAGGGCCGAATAGGTCCGCCTAGGCGCCGAACAGGCCCGCCTAGGACCGAATAGGGCTGATTTTCCACCTAGGCCCGCCGCCTAGGAGGGTTTTTGGTACGGTCGGTGGTCGTCTATGCCGAAATTTAGAACACTGAAAATAAGGGGTTAAGGTTTAGGACTTTACCGCACTCCCGTATTGGGCACACGGTTACAGTTTGTCCAAATACCCAAGAGAGAGAGCATAACGCTTTACAAGATCGAACGACCCACATGGCTCCACCCGAACCCCACGAAGGATCGTGGATTCAGCCATGCAAGCCGATCGTCGAACCCACATATAGGGTTCGGCTGAGGATGTCGTCATTGTCCTAGCCGTACTTGGGTTCGAGTCTGGACACTACCCTCTCCCGGACCATTATGGGTCGGGATCCCATATGTCGTCGCCAAAAGACTCGTTGGGACGTGAGTTTGTACACCGGCATTATCCCTCCTCTGTCGTGGTCAGGGCCGCTTGCCGACAATACCTCGTGTCCCCCAGAGGGGTCGAGGTTGATGTCGACATCGGTCGAGTCCCCTGGTGAGGATCAGTCGAGTCCCTTCGCGAGGGTCAGACGATATTGGTGCGTGGCTCGCGGACCCCTGATGGGTCGGCATCGCTTTCTCCTCGACCAGGAGGAGCACAGTCTCCTTTGTAGGGTTAGGATCCCTCACTCAAAGCCTAAAACATCATGTAATATTTATAGAAAAAAACAAGGAACCCTAACTTTTTAGGGTTTCGTAGAAGAGGGAATAAGCCATGGCTCTAATACCATATGTAACTCGTAGGTGGGTCATGGCACTCAAGAGGGTTTAAACGAAAGCAATATGAATTAAACATTCAGTCCGTTTGAATCAGGTTCTTCTAGACCACGGTCATGATACCTCCTACAAACGAGGAACCTCTTTGGTTTACACTGCAACAGATCTCTCATTGAAGAAGGACAATATATTCTAAAAGTTAGCTCTCCATATGAGAGCATCCCCTTATATATATGTAACTAGGAAAATCCTAGAAGTGAATCTCACAGGCGCACTTGCCATAATGACCTTGCCCCCATGTGGGCTAGCCACATGGTGAATCAGACCCGGTATAGACCAGAGTAGACCGGTCCGGTTCGGGTCATTGACAACACAAATAATTATGATTCTTTTAGGGTCTGCTTGGCAATGGTATTTTCACCGGTTTTGTGAGGGTTTGAGCCGGTTGTTTATGAAGTATTTAAAAAAACTTGGTAATTTTTTGAGCCACTGGTTTGGTCGGCTCAAAAATCTGAAAATCGGTATAGTTAATTTGGGTATCTTTATAAACATCCAAATCGGTGGATTTTGAGAGTTTTTATTGTTTTATTTCATTTATATCCTCACAAAAAATATAATTATAACTACTAATACCCTACCTTATTTCCTCTTTCTCATCTTCGCTTCTCTTTTACTTCCTCCAAACTACAACTACTTCCTCCGGTGAGTTTTTAAAATCTTTTTTTCTACTCTCTCCTATCTTCATCCGGACAATTATTTTTATAATAATTATCTTCATCCAGACGATAATTTTATAAATCTTATTTGGTTATTGTCTAAGTCGAATATTGTATAATACACACCCATAAAGATATCTCCAAGAATCCTGTATCAAGAAGAATTCGACGTCAGAAATAAAACTTTGGAAGAGCTTTTGTTTATATATGGACATATAGTTAATTTTATCCTTGTAAAAAACTTTCGGAACCCCTGGTTAATGAATTACCAAGCATGGGTTAGATCGGTGTAAAAGTCCTTACTTAAAACCACCAAAATTCGGACCCCTCGTAACCGCTTAGAGCATCCACAGTGGGAGAGGTTTCAAGTGCTACATTTTGACTTTAGTCAAATTTTGTAGCACTTGAAAGCTGCACTGGGCACTTATACATATTTGAAAATTGCTAGAAAGCTAAGAGACATTCCAGATCTAGAGCGTGCCTTAGCCCCTACGTTAATTCTTGGGTCCACCAAAATTAACCGTTTTTAGCAAACAAGGAAAATAAAGATGGGAAATAGAGAGAAAAAATCTTACCAACAGGAAAGGAAAATAAGGATAAAAAAGAGGGAGGAAAACAAGGAGGTTAATTTAGAGTATTTGTTTGGAGTGTACCATTGGGTGCCAATATTAAGGAGACACTCCAAAAGCAATAATTTATACAATTTTCAATAATTTGGAGTATGTTTGGAGTGTCTTCACTGTGGATGCTCTTATAACCGATACTCTAAAAGCACCTCATAACTGCTGCCCAACAATTGCCAAGCAGACCCTTAGGGGGCGTTTGGTATGCGGAATACTATAGCCGGGAATTCTATATTTCCGGGAATCAAATTCCAAGGAATTAAATTCCCTGGAAAATTACATTCCCATGTTTGGTGACAATATAAATATTCCCGGAAAAAAATAATAAATAATAATAACGAAAAAAAATGAATAAATTAAAAAAAAATCGGTAAAAACGACAAAGAAAGGGTAAAAACGACAAAATAACAAAAAACGACAAAAACGATGAAAAACGACAAAACAATGAAAAACGACAAAAATCGGTTTAAAACGACAAAAATGACCAAAAATGAACAAAAAATGTATAAACGACAAAAAATAACAAAAAAAGGGTAAAAACGACAAAAATAACCAAAACACGACAAAAACGACATAAAATCGGTAAAAACGACAAAAAAACCAAAATGCGGCAAAAAAACGACAAAGAAAACAACAAAAATCGGTTAAAACGACAAAAAATGACAAAAAATCGGTTAAAAACGAAAAAAATTCGGTTAAAAACAATAAAAAATCGGTTAAAAAAAAAAAATAACCAAAAAGCGACAAAAACGAAAAATAATCGATAAAATGACAAAAAAGGACAAAAAAATCGGTTAAAACGACAAAAAATCGGTTTAAAACGACAAAAAATCGGTTTAAAACGACAAAAAAAAAAGGTTAAAAACAACAAAAAATCGGTTAAAACGACAAAAAATAACCAAAAAGCGACAAAAAACGAAAAATAATCGATAAAAACGACAAAAAGGACAAACAATCGGTTAAAACGACAAAAATAACCAAAAAGCGACAAAAACGACAAAAAATCGATAAAAGCGACAAAGAAGCGACAAAAATGACAAAAAATGCCATAAAATCAGTAAAAATGACCAAAAAGCGACAAAAACGACTAAAAATCGGTAAAAACAACAAAAAAAGTAACAAAAAACGACAAAAAATCGCTTTTAAACGACAAAAATTGACAAAAAAAACGACAAAAAGGACAAAAATTGGGTAAAAGCGACAACAAATAATCAAAAAATGACAAAAAGACAAAAAATGGGTAAAAACGACAAAAAATCGCTTAAAACGACAAAAAAAATGGTAAAAACGACAAAAAAGCGATAAAAACGACAAAAAATAATCAAAAAGTGACAAAAAGACAAAAATTGGATAAAAAAATGACAAAAAATCGCTTAAAATGACAAAAAGTTGGTAAAAAACGACAAAAAATGACAAAAAGCGATAAAAACGACAAAAAAAGAAAAAAAATGTTCAAAACTAATCAAAATTGATCAAAAAAGAAGAAAAAAATTTTAGACAATTTTTTTTCCCGGGAAAAAAAAATACCCACCTATTCTCAAGGGATAGAATTCCCATGTTTGTGTGGGTAAACTTTTACCGGGTATTTAGAATTCCCGGAAATAAATTTTTTAGGGTGCGGCTATCCGCACCCCATCAGTTGCTAAGAACACCCCAGCCCAAAAAAAAAAAAAAAAAATTATTGACTTTCCTATTCTACCCCCGGGACCCCGACCCTGACTCCGACTCCCCTCCTCCGACGACCGCCTCCCCTCCGACGACGACCCCCCCACCCTCCTCCCCGACCTCCCTCCTCTCCTCCTCCCTCCTCCTCCGACCCCCCTCCTCCCCCCCTTGCTCCACCGACCCCGAGGGGAGGGTGGTCGGAGGAGCAGGATGGGAGGGGAGGGGGTGGAGGAGGAGGGAGGATGGAGGGGAGGGGTTCGCAGGAGGAGGGGAGGGAGGTCGGGGGAGGAGGGGGAGGGAGGTCGTCGAAGGGGTGAGGAGGAGGAGGAGGAGGGGTGAGGTGGTCGGAGGAGGAGGGAGGGAGGTCGGGGAAGAGGGGGAGGGGGGTCGTCGGGGGGGTGAGGAGGAGGGAGGAGGAGGGGTGAGGTGGTCGGAGGAGGAGGGGAGGGAGGTCGGGGGAAGAGGGGGAGGGGGTCGTCGGAGGGGGTGAGGAGGAGGGAGGAGGAGGGGGAGGGGGTCAGAGGGGAGGGGAGGGAGGTCGTCAGAGGGTGTGAGGGAGTCGTCGTCGGGGGAGGAGGGGGGAGTCGGGGTCCGGGGGGGACGGGAGGGGAGCAGGCGGAGGGGGGAGGGAGGAGGGGTAGAATAGAAAGTCAATTTTTTTTTTGGGACTGAGGTGTCCTTAGAAACTACTGGGGTGCGGATAGCCGCACCCAATTTTTATGAGCCAAACAAATGTGGTAATAGATTTCCCATCTTAAATTTTTCCGGAATAAAAAAAAAATACCGCGTACCAAACGCCCCCTTAGGCTGTAATTCATCCAATTGTACAAAGGAACAATTCATAAAAGAGATAATTTAGCAAATGCCCCCATTCTAAATGTTGAAATTAGCAATACCCCCACTATTTTATTTATCTAACAAATACCCCCATTTTTTGATATAAAATAATATAAATTTAAGATATACCCCCACTCTTTTACATAGGAGTGGGGGTATTTGCTAAATAAAATAAATAGTGGGGGTATATGCTAGTTTTAATATTTGGAATGGGGGTATTTGCTAAATTATCCCTTCATAAACGATAAAGAGAGTTCAAAATCAGTAATAAGCACAAGCTCACCGGTCAAGACAATAGCTTTGACGTCGCTTCTATTCATCGCCTCCGTGTACTTCTCCTTCAAGCCAGCGATGACTGCACCGAAAATCAAATCGGAAAGGGGAAAAAAATAATTAATATCAGTGTCAACAAATTCTCATCGAAATCGAAGGGATTGCGATTAGAATTGGGGGAGTTAGGGATTCACTTGTTGGAGCCAGCGCGTTGACGGGGGGGTTGGAGATGGTGATGAGCGCTACCCCGTCGCTGCCCACCTCGAGCGAGACCCAAACCCTATCCATGGGGAATTAGGCTTTCCTCGGAGAAATTAGGGTTTGTGGAGAGGGAACACTACGGATCAAGAGAGAGGGAGGAGGAGGAGGAAGAAAAGGAATCTTTCTATTGTACAGCGAACGGGAGCGAGTAGGAGAGGAAAGGATTTATTATGCGGAAAATAAATGCTAAATGCACTCATGCTTTTTTTTTACGTGCACTCCTTCGGGTTTTGGACTGACACGCGGTCCTCCGCTCGGTCCATAAAGACGGATTCTTCGAATATATTCAATAAGACCTAAAAAAATAATATAAATTAAGGTCTTTTATTATCTTCCGAGCTTCATGCACACAGGTCCAACGGATCCGACTTTACTCGAACATGACACAAAGGTCTTATCTTCATTTTATGTTAGACTTGAATTTTAAAAGGCTTAATTGCTAATTGCTACCCTCAACTATTACATTTTTTCAAGTTGATACCTTAAACTTTTTTTTTGTAACAACTTGATACCCGGATATTATTTTGGACAAAAATGCCCCTACCCCTAACCCTCCTCCCCCGTGCTAGCTTTCGCCCCCCCCCCCCCCCCCTCCCCTCTGCTAGCTCGGCCGCAGCTCCCCCCCCCACCCCCCTGCTCGCTTCAGGCCATCCCCCCCTCTCGCTCCGGCCGTTCGCCCGCTCCCGCCTCTCCCTAGGGCTCGGCAGCGGGAGGAGGGGGGCTGGGAAGGGGGGTGCGGAGCGGGAGGCGGGGGCAGGAGGTGGCCGGAAGCGAAGGGGGGGGGGGGGAGGTCGGCCGGAAGCGAGGAGGGAGGGGGGGGGGGGGTCGGCCGGAGCTAGCAGGGGGGTGGCCGGAGTGGAGGAGGGGGTGGAGGGAGGGAAGGGATAAGGGCATTTGGGGTTTTTTAAAATGTTAGGTATTAAGTTGAAAAAAAAATAGTAGTTGAGGTATCAATCTGTTACGAAAAAAAGTTTAGGGTATCAACTTGAAAAAGTGTGATAGTTGAGGGTAGCAATTAGCAATTAAGCCATTTAAAATAGACAGATTCTAGCTTCGTATATGTTGTTTGACCATCATAGTAGATCCCGATATGAATTTTTAAGAAAAAATTTAAGTGGCATCCCACTTCGTTTATCCTAATTCAAGGTGTATCCTATACAATTACAATAATGTAAGGTATTCTCATTTTTTTACGGAAATCGTCCTTCACTGACTGTCACGACCCGATCCCAACTAATTGGGTCGAACCGGATCATGCCCAGCCTGCACCGTTATTGAGACGGCGGCAGTAAGCTGTTCCATTGCAGGTATTCACAACAACACAAGTACATTTGTCACAACTGTTCTATTCGGAATTTGAAACTTTGTTTAATAAAATATTCAGAAGTACAACTGTGAAAGGAAATACCGAAATAAAACTACAAATCCAAATAAAGAAGAAAATGCATAAAGGAAGAACTATCTAAACATCAGGTTCAGCAGTCCCAGGATCAGCGTCCTCCAGAGACGGCTCCGGTACCGTCGCAGGGTAGAGAACCGGGTCGTAGTAGCTATTATAGTATAGCTCGTCATCCTCAGTGTTACCTAAAATGTTGTCTCCAGTCAGGAGGGAGCAAGAACGAATATGCATCTCATATCTTAAATAGTAATTGGAAAGTGCAGGAAACAGTTTGAAATAATGATTTTCAGCAGTTTAAAACAGTTCAGTGTGTTTGAATATGAAACGCCTATGACCGGCTTGGGTTGATCAGTAGTATCTTAGCGATACGATATGGCTTATCCCCGTGTGTGAGAGGGGTAAGCTAACACAGTCAGTTCAGTAGGGACTTTGGTCATAAACGTTTACACTATTCCCCCAGTCCCAGATTCAGTAACAGTAACAGTCGGTAGAGTTCCGTGCCAGCAGCGTGGTTTAACATGCATCTTAACTTTACTAAATAAAATACAGGAATACACAAATCGTAACTTGCCTTGTATTAGTTTGACTGGAAGAACGAGTCGGTACCGAGGAGGAACGTCAGTTGTAACTTCGAGTTCCTACAGTTGAGAACTCGACTTAGATCCTTGAATAACCAGGCTAAGTGTGCTAGTTGCAATCTCTAGTAGTAATGTCCTAATCAGGTTTTAAGTTGTATTAATCTACAGCTAACGTTTACGTCGCAACTACGTGCGTTTGTGTCACGCCCCAGAACCAGAATACTGGAGAGCGGGGGAATGACTCAGCCAGCTACGTATTACGGGTAGATGAATACCGTATAATACGATCAATGCTGTCTAACCAGACGAGGGGGGTGCATACTACATAAAAGTCCTACTATGGTCACTTCACATCTATTGTCTCAATCATTCAAACAAGGAACAGAAATAGAGAACATGTAAGATAAAGCAGCAAGGCGTCTCAAACGCTTTGTCAAAATGTTCTTGATATCTGGCTTTACAAAATATAGCCAGATTGATGTAGCAAAAGTATACACAATTGTTATCAGCTGCAGCCTGACTTAGTTACAATTATGCAAAAGTAAGTACAAGACGATCCGACTAACATGTCGGTGCCAAACGGCAAGGTATAAAGTATTTAACAAAACGAGCGGGGAAGTAAGGAAACCCACTCGAGTCCTCCTGCGATCATCCTTCTAGTGTTGACCATCTTGGAGGTAGAAGTAAGCTGGATCCTCGGGAACCGGCTCTAAATCTGGCCATGCAAAACCAGAGAGGTTAGACCTCTAATAGCAAGTACCTCAAGGAAGGACGATATGAAGGATTAAACCAGTAAGTAAAGGAATATAATGATAATAGATCTCTGCTTGCTACTGGAACTCACATCACATTAAGACACTTCGAACCAACCTCCCAACCAAACAAGGACAGAAGTTGGCCCGTCATGTCCTGACATTCTGATCATCCCAGTTAGGTAACAGAGTAGGTACAGTACACAAACAAATCATCTTGAACGGCCAATCAACTACTACGGCTTGCTATTATGAGTTCCAAGTTATCCTGGAATAATGCAATTAGGGATTCCTCAGTTCTTACTATGTGCAAGCAAGGCTAGTCTATCCAGTCAATCAATTGGCCCATGCATGAATTAGACGAGTCCTAGCAGGACGCTCGTCAATATACAATATACAATAATAATAAAAGCAGATACTGTTCCCTGCCCGTGTGGCAGATTTACAGTATCTGTGGGAACAGGCCGGCCCGTCGGGTACTACTCGTTCCAAGGGGGCTGCCATGTAAGAATTCGGGAATCCATTCTCTCCATGTAATCATTATTTTATTTAACTTAATAGTCCCTACGTTGAGTGAAATCCCATGCCGTGGATCATGGTCTTTCAAATGAGTACTTTCGTACGGGGTACGATATGCACAACTCTACAACGATACCAGTGCGGTTAGGTTGCAGGTCTTACATAGCGTAATGCAACAATCAAATCTAACCACGGTAATCATGCCTTGACCATAAAGTACACATGCTGATTTTTGGAAGATAAAAATAACTAATAAATAAATAAATAATTTGAAGCCTGCATGTGCCTGTATGCCAATATTCGAGATTAGCCAGTTGATTACAATAGTTCATTATATGAACGTGTCTCATTCGTTCAGTTCAATAAGACGACTAGCCAGCCTCTTTAGTTCCAACTAGGAACGCATGATCAATTTTAGTCAAGCTAACAATTATCATCAATGGTATCAAGGCATGAAAGTCAACTAGTATTCAGTGGGGTCGAGTCTACAACCTTCAGGGTTTAATTCCAGTCAATCCGGGTATCTATAACTCAATTCATGACACATGGTACATCCCACGTAACAATCTATAATTAATAGAAATATTAACATATCATGATTTATCACGTTTATGTGAAAAGGCGTAAGGATATAAAATGGACGTAAAATATCTAATAAAATATCAATATTCAGGGCTATAGAATAGTCATGCGGCTAAGTCTAATGCGGCCAGGATGAGTCTTATGCGGCAAGGAAAAGAGTCGGGTTCATACGGCTCAGGGGGTAGAGGCGCATGCGACTGAAGAGGCAGGAACCTATGCGGCTGGCGAGTGGGACTAGCTCCCATGCGGCAAGCAGAAAGGGTGTTCCATGCGGCTAGGATGAATTGGGCTCATGTGGCCGAAAAAGGCAAGACACATGCGGTCAGCGGGAAGGATACTCATGCGGCTGGCGGGAATGAGTCCATGCGGCTCAACCAAGTCGAACCCCATGCGGCCGGGTCAAGGAGATTGCTTATGCGGCTATAAGGTTCAGGACCTCATGCGGCCAGCGAGTGAGCCTGGTTCATGCGGCTGGATTGGAGAGAAATCCATGCGGTCAAGAAAGACGGGGGCACATATGCGGTTAAGTGGGGAAAGTCCATGCGGCTAGGAGAACTCCCTATGCGGCTGGGCTCAAAATGAGTCTCATGCGGCCGGGTAGAAACTTTTCATGCGGCTGAGAAGGAAACAACCCATGCGGCTGGGAATCACTTGCCGCATGAATTATTCATGCGGTCAAGTCAAGTACTGTTCTTCTTCTCCAAGTTTCAGAGAAGAAGAACACCATCAACCCAAGCTTCTAAGTTCCATAAAACCTTCATCCAGAGTCCAAATTCGAACTTTCTTAGGTCAAAATTGGGTAGAATAAATTCTCTACAACATGGAACCATCAAAACTTGAAGATATCAAAGTTTACTAGATCAAAACCTAAGAAACCCGAAAATGTAACAAACTTAGATCTACAACAAATTAGCCATGTAAATTGAAAATGCTAAGTACTAAAGAGGCTTAGAATCAAATAAGGAGGATGATGGAACAATAATAATGGGGATCCATCAAGAAGCAAGTTGGTACTTGCCTACGGTTTGGTAGGTGGAGAGAGAGTAATGAAGAAGAAGAAGAGGAGTAATGGTGAAGAAGTAAAATAAATGAGGAGAGAGAAGGAAGAGGGTGACTTAAATAGAAAGGTGGTGGTAGGTGGGAGTTGGGCCGGGTCCAATGGGTCCAATAAGGCTAACCCGAAAGTAAGACTAAAGCAGGAAATAAAAGGCAGGTAATAAATTACAGGAAGAAATATAGAAATAAAATTGCAGGAAATAAATTAACATAAAAATTAAAGAGCAGCTAATTAATTAACATGAAGTTATTAAGAATTTAAATACAGAATACTACATGATAAATGCTAAATAAATACATTCAGGCAAATACGTATTAAAATACGCATTCTGGGAACGGGGAGTGACATCTCTACCCTCCTTAGAAAAATTCCGTCCTCGGAATTTCAAATTCAAGCAAGATAGAAACATCGGGGCTAAACCAATCTAAGTACAAGCAATTCAATCAAGCAATCATTTTACAATGCCCATAGCAAGTAACATATATGTAAATCCATCAATCTACGATATCAAACAATTCTACCCATAAGGTGATAAGCATGAGGGATCAAGACAATCAAGGTATACAGAAAAAGATATACCTTGTGAGTCAAACAGGTGTGGATATCGTGATCGGATATCATCCTCACGTTCCCACGTTGACTCCCCTAAAGAGTGATGACCCCAAGCAACCCGGACAAGACTAATTGTTCGATTCTTGAGTATCTTCTCTCTTCGGTCCAAAATAGACACAGGCTGTTCCTCGTAACACAGGTTGGTACCAACAACCAGCTCAGAATGATCAAGGATATGGCTTGGGTCCGATACATACCTTCGCAACTGAGATACATGAAATACGTCATGCACCTCTCGTAACGAAGGTGGAAGGGATAAACGATAAGCAACATCGCCTATCCTCTCAAGAATAACAAATGGGCCCACGTACCGCGGACTCAACTTCCCGCGAACGCCAAACCTAATGACCCCACGGGTAGGTGAGATCCTCAAGAACACGTGGTCCCCAACAGAGAACTCTAACGGCCTACGATGCTGGTCCGCCCAATGACGATGCCGGTCCTGCGCAACTCGAAGTCGCTCTCTAATTCCCTTAACTAATTCAACCGTCTGAACAATCATTTCTGGGCCTAACATCTTTCTCTCTCCGATATCATCCCATGCTAGTGGCGACCTACACTTCTTACCATATAATGCCTCGAATGGCGCCATCTGGATACTGGCTTGATAACTGTTGTTGTATGAAAACTCAACTAAGTGCAGGTGGCTCTCCCAAGATCCTCCAAAATCTAGGGTGCAAGCTCGTAACATGTCTTCCAAAGTCTGAATTGTCCTTTCTGATTGCCCGTCCGTCTGTGGATGATAAGCCGTGCTAAATCTTAACTTGGTACCCAGACTATGATGCAAGCTCTTCCAGAAATGTGATGTAAAACGGGTATCTCTGTCGGACACAATACTGACAGGGACTCCATGCTGCCTGACTATCTGTTGCATATACAACTCTGCCAACTTTTCTGTAGATTGCCCTACTCTGAAAGGGAGAAAATGTGCTACCTTTGTAAGCCGATCCACGATCACCCAAATAGCATCTTTACCACTTGGTGATCTCGGTAAACCGGTCACAAAGTCCATTGTAATATGCTCCCATTTCCATTTCGGGACAGGAAGCGGTTGCAATAATCCAGCTGGCCTCTGCTGTTCTGCCTTTACTTGCTGACATATCAAGCAACGGGAAACAAACCTAACTATCTCCCTCTTCATCCCGTTCCACCAGAAGTGCTGCTTGATATCTTGGTACATCTTGGTCCCTCCAGGGTGAATAGAATATTGAGAACTGTGAGCTTCTGCCATAACCTCCTGTCTGATATCTCCACTAGGAACACATTGGCGTGACCCAAACCTAAGTGTACCATCTTCATGGATTTGCATCTCCTTTCTGAGTCCTGACTCATATTCTGTCCTAAGCTTCTGAATCCTTGGGTCCTGTGCCTGAGCTGCCTTGATCCTGTCTACTAAGTCGGATTGAACTTGTAGACTAGCCAGAATTCCTACATCACTAGAAAGTATAACTTCAATGCCCATCTCCTGAAGGTCTTCTAAGATATGTCTCTGCGTTGTCAACATAAATACGCCGCCTCTTCTGCTGAGAGCGTCTGCTACCACATTAGCCTTGCCTGGATGATACTGAAGCTCCACGTCATAATCCTTGATCAACTCCAACCATCTTCTCTGCCTCATGTTCAGTTCCTTCTGGGTAAAGATGTACTTCAGACTTTTGTGATCTGTGTATATCTCCACTCGGTCACCATATAAGTAATGCCTCCATAGCTTCAGAGCAAAACTACTGCCGCCAATTCCAGATCATGAGTTGGATAATTCTTCTCGTGGTCCCGAAGCTGCCTAGATGCATATGCTATCACCTTTCCATGCTGCATGAGGACACATCCAAGTCCTTTACCTGACGCATCACAATATATGGTAAAACCTCCAGGTCCAACTGGCAATGTAAGAATGGGCGCTGATATCAACTTCTGCTTCAGATTTTCAAATGAGGCCTGGCATTCTACAGACCAAACGAATGGTACATCCTTCCGTGTCAAGCGGGTCATGGGTGCTGAAAGCCTTGCAAAGTCTGACACAAACCTTCTGTAATATCCTGCCAATCCCAAGAAACTCTGTACATCAGCTACGGTCTTGGGTACTGGCCAACTCTTCACTGCTTCTACCTTCTTGGGATCCACTGCTACTCCAGTTCCTGATACAATATGACCCAAAAATGAAATATGATCCGTCCAGAACTCACACTTGCTGAACTTGGCATACAACTGGTTCTCTCTCAGAACCTGCAACACTTTCCTGAGGTGGTCTTCATGCTCCTCTTCACTAGCAGAGTACACAAGAATGTCGTCGAGAAATACTACGACAAACTGATCTAAATACGGCATAAAGATGCGGTTCATCAAATCCATGAAGATAGCTGGAGCATTGGTCAAACCAAACGGCATTACTAAAAACTCATAATGCCCATACTTCGACCTGAATGCTGTCTTGGGAATATCTTCCTTCCGAACCCTCACCTGATGGTACCCCCGAACGAAGATCTATCTTGGAAAAAACTCTGGCCCTGCTCAACTGATCAAATAAGTCGTCGATCCTTGGTAGTGGGTACTTGTTCTTTACTGTTGCCGCGTTAAGCTTCCTGTAATCGATGCATAATCTGGATGATCCATCCTTCTTTCCCACAAGTACCACTGGTGCTGCCCATGGTGACACGCTAGCTTGGATGAACTTCTTCTCCTTCAATTTCTCTATGTGCTGATACACCTTGGCCTGCTCTGAATCCGCCATTCTGTAAACCCGATCTGATATTGGTTTAGTTCCTGGTGCCAATTCTATACTGAACTCAATATCTCTAACCGGTGGTAGACCTGGAAGTTCTTCGGAAAATACGTCTAGAAATTCTTCAACTACCTTCGGAACTTGAACTTCTTCCATTGTTGTTACTACTCCCTGCTTTTGCTGAGTTGCCTCTGACCTGACCAAGGTGAACCTCTCCATGCCTGGAATATCAAAAGATACACTTCCACTACGACAATCTATTGTCGCATGACTGTCTTTCAGCCAGTCCATGCCTAAGATAACGTCGAAATTTCCAACAGGAAATTCTATCAACCGGGCGGGTAAAGGATGCCCGTACACCACAACACTACATGCTAAACTAACTCTACTAACTCCCACGAGCCCATTACCAGTGAGTATATTCAACCTCCCTGGCAATGCCTCGAACTCCACTCCTAGTCGTGTCACAAATTGTGCAGATATAAATGAATGGGATGCTCCCGAATCAAATAATGCTACTGCGGGATATGAGGCGACGAGAATGTTACCTGCCACAACATCTCCTGATGCCAATGCCTCTTCCAAGGACAGTGTGAATGCCTGCCCCCGACCTCCTTGCTGGTTTCCATGCTGCGGCCTAGCCTGGTGCTGCTGCTGGCCCCTGCCTTGATGATGCTGGGGTGGTCTACGCTGGTGTTGCTGCATCGGCGGCCCCTGCTGCCGAAACATCTGAGCCTGTGGTACTAACGGACGCTGCGCCAATGGTCTCACTGCCACTGCTGGTCCTCGATACTGTCCTGCCCCTGGTGCTGGCAGAGCAGGAAACTGCTGCCCTGGTCCTCCTGCCCTCGAATTCATGGGGCATGTGGTAACCCGATGATCTGGATTTCCACATATCAGACACAGTCCATTCAATGTCCGACACACATCTCTAGTGTGTCCCATCTTCCCACAATAAGTGCAGCCCGCCGGGGGTTGCTGGTTCTTCCTCTGTTGCTGTTGCTGTTGCCTGGGTGGTGCTGGCCCCCGTATCGCCACATCGTGGATACGAATGCCAGGGGATGGTGCTGTTGTTCGGGGCGCTGCTCCCCCTCCTCCTTCAATCTGACTGTGGGATCTTTTCTGACCCCCAGTCCTTACCGCAAGCCTCTGAATGGTGATCTCATGCCTTCGAGTCGCCGTCAATACTTCATCAAAAGTTTGGTAATTGTGCCCCTCTATCAATTGCAAGAGCTCAAGATGAAACCCTTGCTGGAACCTCATCGCCCTCTGGCGTTCCGTTGCTACCATCTCTGGGGCAAACCTACTCAATCTGCAGAACTCCGCTGCATAAGCATCTACAGTCTTGCCAGCCTGTCTAAGGTTGATAAACTTCTGTTGTAGCTCAAACTGCGCTACAACTCCATAATACTTCGTCTTGAACCTTGCTGTAAAATCGTCCCATGCAACAGGACGCCTGATGCCTACTTCCTCTGCTTCCCACCAATCACGTGCGAGATCCTGAAGTAACAACTTCACCTGATCCACACGTTCTTCTGCCGGCACCTTAGCTGCTGTCAAAATAGCCTCAATATCCTTAAGCTATGCATCTGCTGAGATGGCATCTTCCGTGCCTTCGAAACGGCGGGGGTTGTACTTGCAAAATCGGGCTGACGCTCCTGAATCTGGCCTCGCCCCTCTTTCCAATGCCGTCTGTAATCCTTGGTTGAGTAGTACATTCTGCTCCTGCAACTGAGCGTGCATGCGCTGCTGGGCCAACATCTGGTGTTGCTGAGTAGCCATCATTCCTCTCATGATCTCCAGAAGGGCTGGTGTGTCCACTTGGGTAGGTGGAACTGTCGGTGGGGGTGGAATGTCCGGATACTGCGGTCCAACCGCTGGTTCTACTATCACCTCTTCTTGAATAGCCTCATGAAGTGGTTCTGACCCTTGTTGCTGACCAATCTGGTCAGGTTGTCCATGCTGCTGTCCATGTTGTTGCTGTCCAGCTCTGACAGGTGCGAACGAGGTGCCCCTAAGAAAAGGGACAAGAGAACAATCAAACGACCGGACATGAAGGATCGATGAAGTCAAAGGATACTGGAATGTCAAGCTAGAGTTGAGAATTGACGAATCATGAGATCAAGGGGGAACACGTGTGATTGAGACATCCTATAAATCAAAACACCCCACAAGTCTGAAATCAGACCTGCATGGGCCACCACTAAAACCTTGTCACGCCCCAGAACCAGAATACTGGAGAGCGGGAGAATGACTCAGCCAGCTACGTATTACGGGTAGATGAATACCGTATAATACGATCAATGCTGTCTAACCAGACGAGGGGGGTGCATACTACATAAAAGTCCTACTATGGTCACTTCACATCTATTGTCTCAATCATTCAAACAAGGAACAGAAATAGAGAACATGTAAGATAAAGCAGCAAGGCGTCCCAAACGCTTTGTCAAAATGTTCTTGATATCTGGCTTTACAAAATATAGCCAGATTGATGTAGCAAAAGTATACACAATTGTTATCAGCTGCAGCCTGACTTAGTTACAATTATGCAAAAGTAAGTACAAGACGATC
This sequence comes from Iris pallida, assembly GCA_029216955.1. NCBI lineage: Eukaryota > Viridiplantae > Streptophyta > Magnoliopsida > Asparagales > Iridaceae > Iris > Iris pallida. The sequence goes on from JANAVB010039818.1 coordinate 10,543,633, forward strand.
CGACTAACATGTCGGTGCCAAACGGCAAGGTATAAAGTATTTAACAAAACGAGCGGGGAAGTAAGGAAACCCACTCGAGTCCTCCTGCGATCATCCTTCTAGTGTTGACCATCTTGGAGGTAGAAGTAAGCTGGATCCTCGGGAACCGGCTCTAAATCTGGCCATGCAAAACCAGAGAGGTTAGACCTCTAATAGCAAGTACCTCAAGGAAGGACGATATGAAGGATTAAACCAGTAAGTAAAGGAATATAATGATAATAGATCTCTGCTTGCTACTGGAACTCACATCACATTAAGACACTTCGAACCAACCTCCCAACCAAACAAGGACAGAAGTTGGCCCGTCATGTCCTGACATTCTGATCATCCCAGTTAGGTAACAGAGTAGGTACAGTACACAAACAAATCATCTTGAACGGCCAATCAACTACTACGGCTTGCTATTATGAGTTCCAAGTTATCCTGGAATAATGCAATTAGGGATTCCTCAGTTCTTACTATGTGCAAGCAAGGCTAGTCTATCCAGTCAATCAATTGGCCCATGCATGAATTAGACGAGTCCTAGCAGGACGCTCGTCAATATACAATATACAATAATAATAAAAGCAGATACTGTTCCCTGCCCGTGTGGCAGATTTACAGTATCTGTGGGAACCAGCCGGCCCGTCGGGTACTACTCGTTCCAAGGGGGCTGCCATGTAAGAATTCGGGAATCCATTCTCTCCATGCAATCATTATTTTATTTAACTTAATAGTCCCTACGTTGAGTGAAATCCCATGCCGTGGATCATGGTCTTTCAAATGAGTACTTTCGTACGGGGTACGATATGCACAACTCTACAACGATACCAGTGCGGTTAGGTTGCAGGTCTTACATAGCGTAATGCAACAATCAAATCTAACCACGGTAATCATGCCTTGACCATAAAGTACACATGCTGATTTTTGGAAGATAAAAATAACTAAATAAATAAATAAATAATTTGAAGCCTGCATGTGCCTGTATGCCAATATTCGAGATTAGCCAGTTGATTACAATAGTTCATTATATGAACGTGTCTCATTCGTTCAGTTCAATAAGACGACTAGCCAGCCTCTTTAGTTCCAACTAGGAACGCATGATCAATTTTAGTCAAGCTAACAATTATCATCAATGGTATCAAGGCATGAAAGTCAACTAGTATTCAGTGGGGTCGAGTCTACAACCTTCAGGGTTTAATTCCAGTCAATCCGGGTATCTATAACTCAATTCATGACACATGGTACATCCCACGTAACAATCTATAATTAATAGAAATATTAACATATCATGATTTATCACGTTTATGTGAAAAGGCGTAAGGATATAAAATGGACGTAAAATATCTAATAAAATATCAATATTCAGGGCTATAGAATAGTCATGCGGCTAAGTCTAATGCGGCCAGGATGAGTCTTATGCGGCAAGGAAAAGAGTCGGATTCATGCGGCTCAGGGGGTAGAGGCGCATGCGACTGAAGAGGCAGGAACCTATGCGGCTGGCAAGTGGGACTAGCTCCCATGCGACAAGCAGAAAGGGTGTTCCATGCGGCTAGGATGAATTGGGCTCATGTGGCCGAAAAAGGCAAGACACATGCGGTCAGCGGGAAGGATACTCATGCGGCTGGCGGGAATGAGTCCATGCGGCTCAACCAAGTCGAACCCCATGCGGCCGGGTCAAGGAGATTGCTTATGCGGCTATAAGGTTCAGGACCTCATGCGGCCAGCGAGTGAGCCTGGTTCATGCGGCTGGATTGGAGAGAAATCCATGCGGTCAAGAAAGACGGGGGCACATATGCGGTTAAGTGGGGAAAGTCCATGCGGCTAGGAGAACTCCCTATGCGGCTGGGCTCAAAATGAGTCTCATGCGGCCGGGTAGAAACTTTTCATGCGGCTGAGAAGGAAACAACCCATGCGGCTGGGAATCACTTGCCGCATGAATTATTCATGCGGTCAAGTCAAGTACTGTTCTTCTTCTCCAAGTTTCAGAGAAGAAGAACACCATCAACCCAAGCTTCTAAGTTCCATAAAACCTTCATCCAGAGTCCAAATTCGAACTTTCTTAGGTCAAAATTGGGTAGAATGAAATTCTCTACAACATGGAACCATCAAAACTTGAAGATATCAAAGTTTACTAGATCAAAACCTAAGAAACCCGAAAATGTAACAAACTTAGATCTACAACAAATTAGCCATGGAAATTGAAAATGCTAAGTACTAAAGAGGCTTAGAATCAAATAAGGAGGATGATGGAACAATAATAATGGGGATCCATCAAGAAGCAAGTTGGTACTTGCCTACGGTTTGGTAGGTGGAGAGAGAGTAATGAAGAAGAAGAAGAGGAGTAATGGTGAAGAAGTAAAATAAATGAGGAGAGAGAAGGGAGAGGGTGACTTAAATAGAAAGGTGGTGGTAGGTGGGAGTTGGGCCGGGTCCAATGGGTCCAATAAGGCTAACCCGAAAGTAAGACTAAAGCAGGAAATAAAATGCAGGTAATAAAATTACAGGAAGAAATATAGAAATAAAATTGCAGGAAATAAATTAACATGAAAATTAAAGAGCAGCTAATTAATTAACATGAAGTTATTAAGAATTTAAATACAGAATACTACATGATAAATGCTAAATAAATACATTCAGGTAATATACGTATTAAATACGCATTCTGGGAATGGGGAGTGACAGTTTGATTAAGCCGGTTAATTGGATTATTTGGAAATAACAACGAGAATCAATTAACTTTGGAAAACTTTGAGTTTTTGTAATATATTTATAAAAATACAGTTTCTTTTAGTGATAAATCGTGAACTAGTTATTTACTAATATTTTATCCATTTTAATTAATTATTAATTAATCATAAATGAGAATAGATTACGATCTAGTTACGATTACACGTCAAAATCAGAACCACCCAAGATCACATCCACCCAGAAAATAAAATAAAAATCTACGCTACACAATACAAGGGCACAGCTAAACATCCTAGAGTGGGCTTATGCCCTGTACAACTATTTTTACATCAAATAAGAGAAAAATGATTTAATTTCTAAATAAAGTGCAGTAAATAAATAATTATATTAAATAGCCTAAATATTAAATAAAATAATTTAAAATAAATGCTAAGAGTCTCAGACTCGGTCCATCATCAAAATCCAGCTAATACCACAACGCCCGGTCGGACCGGTGCGTTTGCATTTCGCCGGGGCCCACAGACCGGTACGGTCGTCGTCCGAAAATCAGTTTAAAAATTCATTTCCGAAAACCAATTTTGAAATCAACTAAATATAGTTTTGTAAAAATTTGGGCAGCACTTCCTCTATTTCGGAACAACCCAAAACTGGAAAATGCGCCACAGAAAACCTGCAAATATTCCAACCCAAAATAATCCCACAGAATATATCCACCAAAATATTTCCAAGCCACCAGAAAATAATTCCCAATCCACCGAATTTCCCGAAATATCCGGGAATCCCATAATCAATCCAATTCACACCAAACCAGCAGATAAAACACAGGAAAATACGCTAACGCAACTAATCAAAGATACTACGCTGCTAACCGGATTTCCCGAAGGGAATCCGGGGACCGATTTTCATCACCGACTCTACGGGAGGGACGAACTACTGTGATTACCAAGAAATTACCAAATTCCGTTGGCAGGGAGCCGCGGGAAAATCTTGAGAAAAATCCGAAACGAAGTTCGGCAGCAGGTCGTAGATCCTGGACAGCAAACTTCGCAGATCCAGACTCAGCCACGCACAAAGAGGGGCGCGCACGGGAGGGAGGTCGGTCGGCTGCGCTAGGGCACGCCTCGCCGGAACAGATCCTGCGCGGAGAGAGAGCTCGCGCTGGACAGGGAAGTCCGCCGGGAAGGGGGTCGGCCGCGGGGAGTCCGCGGACAGTGGCGGACGAACGCGGAGGAGCCGCGGAGGGGCTCGGGGTCGCACGCGCGCTGTGGGCACCGGACGAACGCAGCGGGGAGCCGCGGAGGGGCGGCTAGGGCAGCGCCTCACCGGAGAAGGGGCGCTGGCCGCGGGGCGGTGGCGGCGCGGGCGAGTGCGGCGCGGTCGGGGGCTCTGACGGCGGGGAAAGCCGCGCGGGTGGTCGGCGGTCGCGAGATCGCCGGAGAGGGGTTTGCTCGGGAGTGGGTTTGGAGAAATGTTTACTCCACAGAGAGAGGGGGAGAGATGAGATTAGAAGAGATTTGTGAGAATGGGGAGGTGAGTATTCTGGTGTTTGTTTGTGAGAGGAAGAATGGGTTATGCTCTGGTGAGTTGAGAACGTGGAGAAGGTGAGGGGAGTTAATAAAGAGTGGAGTGGGGAGTTGATGGGTTGGGAGTTATAAGGAGATGGGAATTAAGTTGGGGAGTTACGGAAATGAGGGGGTTCACGTGTGTGATGAAGCAAAGGAAGGAAAAAGGCTTTTACCAAAACATGGGGAGAGTTGGGTTGCTGGTCCTTCGGGACCAGCTATAACTATATTATTTTTTATTTTTATTTTTTTTTATAATAATAATTAGCTAAGTCAAAATCAGATTTTAAGAAAATGGGATTGGGTTTGGCTCAGGCCTGGGTCTGGGTTCGGACTCGGGTCTGGGTCTAAATCAAAAGTCCATGTTGTTAATAATTTTGCAATAATTTGCACCCAAAAATATTTAATAATAATAATAATAATAATAATAAATTAGAAATACTAAAAACATTATTAATAATTAATTACAAAAATATGGGTTTCACACTGACGGTCAACCTATTTGACTAATTTTTTTACTAAATTACCCTTACCTTCTTCCATTTTACCCGAGTCCAAACACCGCCCCCACCGCTGGCAGGCTGCCTCCCCACCGCCTCCTCGTTGCCGGCGGTACCCCTCCCTGCGCCACCACCCACCCAGCCCCCCGCCACTGTTGCCGCGCCGCTGTCGCTGCTGCTGCCCACCCACCCCCCGTCGCTGATGTCACGCCGCTCCCGCCCCTACCTCGTCGCCGGCGGTCCCCCTTCCCAGTGCCACCACCCACCCAGCCCCCGTTGCTACGGGCTGCCACTGCTGCTGTCCACCCACCCCCCGCCCTGCTGTCGCGTTGCTCCCGCCCCCTCATCGTCGCCGGCGGTCCCTCTACCCAACGCCACCACCTACCTACCTTCCGTCGCTACTGCCGTGACGCTGCTGTTGCGGGCTGTTGTTGCTCCCGTCGGCAGTGGGGGGAGCGGAGGCACGCCGGCGGTGGGGAGGGGGCAGCCAAGGGAAAAATGGGGGGACACGGAAAAGAATATGAGGGTGTTTTCGTCAAAAAAATGGTTAAAACAGTTGACCGTCTGTGGATGACGGTTTTCGTCAAAAGTGGAGGGTACCTTACATTATTGTAATTGTGTGGGTATACATTTAATTAGGATAAAATAAGTAGAGTGTCACTTAAATTTTCTCAAATTTTAATGGTATACTAATGACCGTGGGGACTTATGGTACATGCGTCTCGTGTGTAATTTCCACTAAAAAGAACACTGGCACATGGAAAGAGATGGTTAGGACGATTTTAAAATAGTGTTAAACTTTGAATTAGTGAACAAATAAATATTTTTATTAAAAAAATAATGATTTAATTTAATTTTAACTTGATACTCTCAACAATTCTATTTTTTAACTTGATACCATGAACTTTTTTACACGATATCTTGATGCCATCAATTATTAAATATTTTCAACTTAATATCCAAAATAAAGGAAAGGACGAAATTATCCCTCCTTTTTCAACCTAACCTCCACCCTGCTCCCTCCTCCAGCTGCCACCACACTGCACGTGAGCTGACGTGACGGTTTTGCATTGGACTCAGAGTGGGATCTACATTCGTCCAATAGAGGACCGTCATGTCAATCCTTGAACTGTCACGCGGCCCTCCTCTCGATATGCAAAGACCGGTTCCTCGAAATATATTAAATAAAACCTTTAAAAAATGCAAATTAAGTTCTTTCATTATCTTCCGAGCTCACACACAGAGGCCTAACGGATCCGACTTTATCCGAACATGACGCACAGATCTCATCCTCAGATGTTAGACTTGAATTTTAAAATGGGTAGAATCTAGCTTCATATATGTTGTTTGACCATCATAGTAGATCCTGTTATAAATTTTTAATGCTATATTAATGACCGTTGGAACTTGTGGTCCATGCGTCGCGTGTGTAATTTCCACTAAAAAAGAACACGGGCGCATGGAAAGAGAGTTACGGCTTTAGAATAGTGTGAAACTTTGAATTAGCGAACAAATAAATATTTTTATTCGTAAATAATAATATGATTTAATTTTAACTTGATATTTTCAACTATTCTATTTTGAACTTAATACCATGAAATTTTTTACTCGATAACTTGATACAATCAATTATTAAATATTTTTAACTTAATATTCAAAAGTAAAGAAGAAAAAAATTATTTCTCATTTTTCAACCCAACCCCACTTCCACCTCCGCGTGTCCCCTTATTATTATTATTTTTAGAGAAAAATTGAGTTGTCCCTCACCTGTTTTTACCATAATTTCATGTGCACCCCACCGAATTACCATAATGTATGACCCAGACCTCCAACCCTCCCTCTACTTTTAACGAAAACCGTCAATGATTAACAGTCAACTCCTTTCACCCCTCATTTAAGTGGGGTGCACCTTGAATTACGACCAAAATATCCTCATTTAAGTGGGATGCACCTTGAATTATGACCAAAATACCCTAAAATAAGTGAGGTACACATTGAATTATGGTAAATAAGTGGGGTGCAACTAAAAAAATATATTTTTATTTATGTAGGTCAAAGGAGTTGACTGCTAGACATTGACGATTTTTGCTAAAAGTTGGAGATTTCATGCATTATGGTGATAAGGTGGGGTACATCTTAAATTATGATAAAATAAGTGGGGGCAACTCAAAATTTTTTTCATATTATTTTGATTATAACCCATACACCTATATGTCCTTACGATTGGGGGACTTGGACCCTACCGGCCCCGCTTGGTGCCAATGCTACTTTTTACATGAGCTACAAGCGTTGGACATTAAATTCTTATAATTAACACCAGAAATATGTACCTTATGTATATACTTAAAATCCTTATATATATATATATATATATATATATATATATATATATATATATATATATATATATAAAAGGATTTTTTAAAAAATAAAAAAATAAATATAATATATATATATATATATATATATATAGAGAGAGAGAGAGAGAGAGAGAGAGAGAGAGAGAATATGGGAGATGAGGTGCCACCTCACGGTGAGGTGGCTATATCATAGAGCTGTCAAGACGGGCCGGCGGGGCGGGCCGGCCCGTAACCCACCATTTTGCGGGGCGGGGCGGGCCGACCCCACCATTTTGGCGGGCTGGAAAAATTCCAACCCAGCCCAACCCACCGGCGGGCCGCGGGCTGGCCCGCTTAATTTTTTTAAAATTTTAAATTATTGTTTAGTTTATTAAAAGAAAGAAAAAAAATCATATATATAATATTTTCTACTCACTCTCATATGCATCAAATTACAAGTAAAATACAAGAAACATTATAATAGTAGATATTTCTTTAAAATACCTTCATTCATGTAAATAAATGACCAAATTTAATATTTTATACATCATTACTAGCATTAAATGAGAATTTTTATTATTTATAATACATATCTCATATATGTGCTAAATAAAAAAATTAAAATTTTTATAAAAAAATAGATGGTGGGCCAACCCACTTTGCCCGCGGGCTAGCCCACCGCGGGGCGGGCTACTAGCGGGCTAGCCCACCTAGGCCCGCATGTTTGGCGGGCTCCTAAATGCTCGGCCCAACCCACCTTTTTGGCGGACGGGGCGGGCCGGCCCAACGGGCTTAACCCATTTTGACAGCTCTAGCTATATGTCACCCCCCATGCTATCGGAACCGGCCCTGAGCTGCTGGGGGTCCGAGGCAAAACTTTCAAAATGGGCCCCCATACATAATTTGAAAAAAAAAATATAAATAAAACAAAAAAATATTGTAATCAAGATTTGAACCAAGGGACCTCTTAAATATAAGTTTAGCATTGTAACCTCTACACCACAATACTTTTTGTTAAAATAAGGCATATGATACATACTAATTCTATTATAGACAGTTCTATGTTGGTGCCCCTTTTGTCAGGGGGCCATGGGCCGTCATGCGGCTTGCCCTGGGCCAGGGCCGCCCCTGCATGCTATCATCATGCACTTGCACACTTTTCGGTGCATGATGACAACAATATATATAATGGAACTGTCTATAATGAAACTCCTCTCTCTCTCTCTCTCTCTCTCTCTCTCTCTCTATATATATATATATATATATATATATATATATATATATATAAAATGAAACTCCTCTCTCTCTCTCTCTCTCTCTCTCTATATATATATATATATATATATATATATATATATATATATAATAATAATAATAATAATAATAATAATAATAATAATAATAATAATAATAATAATAATAATAATAAACCTTATGGGTGGTGGCTATGTGTTACCCCCATGCTATCATCATGTTTCGAAAAGTGTGCAAGTGCATGATGATAGCATGGGGGTGACACATAGCCACCTCACCTCCCTTATTATTATTATTATTATTATTATTATTATTATTATATATATATATATATATATATATATATATATATATATATATATATATATATATATATATATATATATATATATATATATATATATATAACAAATTAAAATTAAAATTAAATATATTTAGTATTTAAACTAATTACATGGTAGTATATAAACATATATACAAAGTTTTACAAAATAACTTTAATTAAAATATATTCAATATTTTAATTATATTTAAACTAACTATATGATATTATTAAAACATATATCCAAATACGTATTATCTAACATATAGGGTTATTTAGTAACAGGTCTCATATAATAGTTGAGATTGGGATTCGGGCCTCAAAAATGTTACGTTAGTGTTTTGGGGGTCATCTGCGTTAAGTGAGGGGGAGTAGAGTCAATACATATAATCCTGCTTAGATTGCTTAGTTAAGTGAGGTTTTGAGGATTAATAAAAATACAATAGTTATCAAAATATTCTTATTATATATGTTATCAAATTAAATTTGATTGAAATTTTGATTAGAACTTGTCAAATATCTTCAAATGATGAAGCTACGGAGCATAATATTGAAAGGGAAAAAAATTATTTTATAAGACAAACAAGTTATGATTTTTTAAACAAAATTTTTCAATCCCTCTAGTCGATCCTCTGATTTGAGAATTTTTGTTTTTTTTTTCTCATTTAACTATCTTAACCCTTATCCAAGCAGGCACTAAGGTCTCGTTTGGTTCATTGAAAGGAAAGGAAGTCGATTCCTTGGTATTTTTTTCCGTTGAAAAATTAAAATTTTCAAGTTTGAAAATGTCAAAAAAAATAGAAGGGAAAGTAAATAGTTTGGAAATGTCAATCATTAGTTGGATGTAGCTACTTTCCTCCATCATTTTCTTTCTATTGGAAATTATTATCCTCGTCTCCTTCGTTCCTTTTGCACCAAAAATAGAAAAATAATAATTTTTTATTTTTCCAATTTTATGATTCCGCGAACTAAACGATGCCTCGAGTGAATTCTTGACAGTAGTGGTGTTGAATAGCATGTGCTCAGCACTAATTGTCGGATTCTCGACAGCGGGTACCAATTTTAAATGACCCGTGAATCTCATGTGAACAGCGCATCCAACCACCACCACGACATTGTTCTATTTCTATGACGGAACACGGTTGAGGAAACTTCGGGACACTTCCAAATCAAGAATTCAAGATGAAGTGAGTCTTACATTGCGTGAAGCAAAGGAGAGACTGTCAAACGAAACAAAACAAAACAAAACAATACTAATCATTTTGGTAGGGTCTAAATACCTAGTTATGTATTAAAAAAACATATCCTTAGAATCTTACAAAAGAAAAATTTAAGAAAAATTTATATCCCTTAAAAGCAACTAAATGCCGAACAAATCCTTGTGATTATCGAAAAGACATAAGACCTTGGCTGAATGACAGAAGATCAGTAGATCGAGTCACGAGAACCTATTATTCTTTCCATTTAAGACGTGCATGCACAAAGTGTCGTGCATCTAAAAAAAAACACAAACAAAAAAAGGCTATGGTTACTAGGGCTGCAAACGAGCCAAGCCGAGCCAAGCTTTTAGAAGCTTAAGCTTGGCTTGACTAGAATTAATCAAGCTCAAGCGCAAGCTCGAACTTGATAAATTTTTTATTTTAGAGCTTGAGCTTGGCTCGAGCTTGCTTATATTAAGCTTGAGCTTGGCTTGGTTTGAGCTCGAGCTTGGCTTGATAAGCAAGCTTGATTCAAGCTTGATAAACAAGCTTGTTAAGCTTGATTTCAAGCTCGCTCAACTTTATTTCAAGCTCATTAAGCTTGATTTCAAGTTTAATGAGCTCGATTTCAATTTAGTTAGGTTTAAATTCAAGTACATATAATATTAACAATTTATTTATAAAAATTTAATTAAAAACTTTCTTAAACACACACACACACACACACACACACACACACATATATATATATATATATATATATATATATATATATATATAGAATTCAACAAATTCAACAAAGAACAAACGTGCTTCTAAACAAGCTCCTAAACGAGCTAGCTCGCAAGCTCAAACGAGCCGAGTACTTCTAAGTTTGAGCTTGGTTCGTTTATTAATCGAGCTCGAAAATGAAACTTGAGTTCAGCTTGTTTACTAAACGAATCGAGCTCAAACAAGCTTTTATCGAACCGAGCTTCGAGCAGCTCGCGAACGGCTTGGCTCGTTTGCAGCCCTAATGGTTACATCAGAGGTAGATCAACTTTTTTTTTTTAATAGCTTAAACAGTAATGGAGTAAATTCCATTACAAGCTTACAAAAGTTGCAAAGGCGAAGCACGATAAAAGTGACAGAGCTCATGTCACACAATACATAAAGGTCTGCATAAGTTACGATCAGTCGTTTGGCAACTGCTGATTCAATACATTGTAGATGTTAAACAGAAGAAATTTCGTCGGCGGCGGCGGCGGCGGCGGCGGCGGCGGCGGCGGCGGCGGCGGCGGCGGCGGCGGCGCCAGTTCACCCTTTCTTCGGCATGGCAGCAAGTCTTGTGTACATCCTTGCCATCGACCGGTATCCCCTGACATCACCAGATCGCAGAAGATTGCCTGCATAAATTATATAACAGTAAAAACAAAATGTACACACAGAATCAAAGTTTGTTGAAAACTGTGCCTAGAACACAGACTTTTTTAAATTTATAACAAAAGATTAAAACACCAATCCGAAAAACGTTTTCAATGAAAAATAATAATAAATAATTAAATGATACGTCCATCCAAAAGGCATATCCTGCTTAAAAAAGGCCCTTTGAATGGGCATTTTTGTGTGCAAAGAACGCCCAACCAATGAACCTTTTTTTTAATTTTGTATATATATATATATATATATATATATATATATAGAGACCGGCTTTTTGGTTAGATTGTGAAGTAATAAGATCTAATAGGAGGTTGTGGGTTCACTTTTTTGGGTTAAAAATATGAGATTTGATCCCATAAGCTCGTACTAGATCTAGATCTTATTACTACACAAGCTAACCAAAAATTCACATATATTCTAATTATATATATATATATATATATATATATATAGGGGGCGGATCAAAAGACCCGCCCGCGGAGCCCTTCGGCACCATCGGATGGGGTGTCCGCACATGCGTCCGCTCGATCCAACGGTCGAGGACGACATGACTCATATATATATATATATATATGTCCATCCCAAATAGACATGAAGAACTCTGCTAGGGTTTCTCCTCTGGTGGCTACCACGCCTCCCCCTCGCCCCCCAGATCCACTCGCGGGAGGAGGGAGACGGACTGGTGGGACTGGTGGGACCCCCCCCCCCCCCCCCCCCCCCCGGGGGGGAGGAGGGTCGGGCGCAGGGGGCGGGTCCCCTCCAGGCGAGGGGGGGTCAGGCGCGGGAGGAGGCCCCCCCCCCCCCCCCCCCCCCCCCCATGCGGGTCAGGGTCGGGTGGGACCCCCCCAGGCGGGGAAGGGCCGGGCGCAAGTGTTGGGTCCCCCCCCAGGCGCGGGGGGGGGGGGGGGGGGGGGAGGGGGGAGGAACGAGCGCAGGTGGTGGTGGGACCTCCCCAGGAGGGGGGGAGGGGGGTTTCAGGTGCGGGAGGTGGGACCCCCCCCCCAGGCGGGGGAGGGTCGGGGTCTACGGCCCAAGTATTCGAATTTGGTTCGGGATCTGAGCCGGGTGTAGACAGGACTGGAGATGCAGGCTGGCAGACGGTGGTGAGACGACGGGCAGGAGGACGACGAGGGGCCCAGACTCAAGTCTTGGGTCGGACGGGACCTGGAAATTATGAGAATCGCCCATCGATAGGCACAGTGGATCCCCGTCGCCGAGGGGGAGGTATGGTGCGCACAGTGTCGGGATGGCAGCCAAAGGCGACGGCGGCAGAGAAGGCAAAAGGCATTGCAGTTGATGCCGGTAAACAAGGCCCGGGACCTGCGAGCCCTCCAACCAGGACTCACACAGAGGAGCAGAGGCCTTGGTCCTGGAAGGAGGTATGCACGCCAGTGGAGACGAAGAGCCCGTTGTCGATGGAATTTGTTAAACCGATGACGGTCGGAGGAGGGCTCCGGGCGTACTTCCCCGCAGAGAAAAAAGCGGAGGTTACAGACTTCTGGAAGAACACATTAGTGATGTATGTGTTAGGTAACAAGCCGTTCTATGGCCAAATCCGAGGATATGCGAAGAGAGTCTGGAGACCCAAAGGCAGCATGGAATACTTCTTCCGGGAGAATGTGTTTTACTATGTTAAATTCGGACTAGCGGAGGATATGACCAAGATTTTGCAGGGAGGGCCCTGGTCATTTGATGGGAGGCTCATCATATTGAAGGAGTGGACGCCGGAGCTGAGATGTGATAAGAAGGTGCTGAATGCTATTCTCATATGGATCCGATTCCCAGAGTTCCCAGTGAAGTATTGGAGCATCCCGCTCCTCATGAGACTCGCCAGCCTAGTGAAAAAATCGATCAAGGCGGATGAGGCTACTGCTTTTCGCACCAGACTGATGTATGCCAGGGTCTTTGTGGAGATCAAGGCGGGCTCGAAATTGCCGAGTATGCTGGAATATCAGGTACCGTCCGGGGAGATTCTGACACAGTCGGTGGAGTATGAGTAGGTTTCCCCCATGTGCTCCTACTGTGAATGCTTTGGGCACGCTACTAGTGCTTGCAAGTATAAGGAGAAGGAGGCCGTTAGGCCATCGGCGGCTCAGACGGAGGTATCCGGGGCGGAGGCGGCTCCCAGCCAATTACCTGGGGAGACGTCGACAAGCAGACATATGGAGGAGGACACGGTGATGGAGGTCGACAGGAGGCTGGAGACAGGATCCCCGCAGAGACAGGAGAGTACTCAGGGCACGTTGGTCACTTTCAGGCCATAGAGGAACATGGTGACCAAGGGTATGAGCGCGGCTAGCAGCATTCAGAAGGTGATGGAAGCCCCACCGGCGACCATGGTATACAACAGCAGGAAAAGATATGCTCCGGCCACGCGGGAGGATATCCCCCAGACGGGGGATCTGGACGACCAGACTGAGGCCAATCCTGACTGGGCCCTTACCATTAGCAGGATTCAGACACACCTTGCTCTTTCCTCCATGGTGGAGGCAGACATTGATCAGACGGATGAGACACTTCCCTCGAGTGTCGATCCAGACGAGTTTCAGGGGGACCCCTCATTTATTAATTAATGTCGGTCCTAGCCTGGAACATTAGGGAGGGTGTTCCATTAGACGCTGGAGAGAGATTGGAGGAGTTCTGAGGAGAGAGGCGTGTGACATAGCTATTTTGCTGGAGACAAAGATCAGAGGGGCTGCGATGCTTTCGCGTCGGACTCCGGCAAACTGGGACCACATTCACAACTTAGATCTATGCGATATGGCAAGGATCTGGGTTAGGTGGAACCGAGATAGCTGGGAGGGGGTGCAGATCCAAAAGTCGGAACAACTCATTGGCATCTCTTTTGAGAACAAAGGTGGGTTTCGCTTCATCCTGGGTGCCGTATACGGGCACAATGATCGGAGACTCCGCGAGTTCTCGTGGGAGGACATAGTGCACCTGGGCCATATGGCGGACCACATGCATCTTCCTCTGCTTATCATGAGGGACTTCAATGCTATACTGCTTCGCCAAGAGAAGATGGGAGGTCACCATGTTCCGGGTTCGATCTTATATGACTTCCAGAGATGTCTGCTTATGTCTGGTATGAGGGGGCTGGAGAGAGCGGGCCATATCTGGACCTGGCACAACAAGGCAACACATAATCGGATTGCATGTCAGTTGGATCGGGCCTTGGACAATAGTGAATGGTTCCGGTGCTTCCCAAATTCGGTGGCGGAAGGACTTGCGGCTGGGACTAGCGACCACTCTCCTATCCGGGTTGGCCTCTGTGAGAGACCTACTATGCGGTCGAGGTCGTTTCGGTACAACAATAGCTGGTACCTGTCAGCTGGATATGAGGAGGTGGTTACGAGGAAGATGCAGCACTTTTGGGAAGGCACGGCTCAGTTCCGCATGGTACATAAACTCAAGCAGATCAAGAGAGCGCTCAGGGGCTGGGTGAAGATGCGACCGCGGTCTTCTTTGGTGGAAAAGGAAGCTGAGCTTCGGGACATTCAGGTGGGTCTACAAGCTGAGCGGAGAGTTGACGGCTAGGGAGAAGATCCTGATTGAGGAGGTCAGCATTATGAGACTGCAAGAGGAGATTAGTGCGACACAGAGGACAAAATGTACTTGGCTCAAAGATGGAGACCGCTGCACCAAATTCTTCTATGATGTGATCCGCACCCGTCAGCACCGGAACAACATTCCGGCTTTTGAATGGTGAGGGACGTCTGGTAGGGGACCCGGTGGATATTCAGGAGGAGGTTGTCAGATTTTATTCTGACTTATACCAGCAGACGGATTACACTAGTACGTTCCCAGCCCTTGTTACGAAGAGGCTGGTGACGCACCATGGAAATAGCCTGCTATTGGCCCCTGTGAGATTGGAGGAGGTGGAAGACATTGTGATGAAGGCAAATCCAAACAAAGCACCTGGGCCTGATGGCTTCTCTTCAAGGTTCTTTAAGCGACATTGGGGTGTGCTTAAGTTCCCTGTTCTAGAGGCGGTTCAGGAGTTCTTCGCGGAGGCAGGCTTCTGAAGGAGATGAACCACACTTTCTTGACGTTGATTCCTAAGAAGGAGGGCACGACCACTCTATAGACCCATTGCTTGCTGTAACTTTCTGTATAAGATCATTACTCATCTTATGTGAAGGCGCATGGAGGGGATTATGCAGGGATTGGTGTCCCAGAATCAGGTAGCTTTCATCAAGGGCCGATCGATAGCGGAGCACAGTCTACTTGCACATGAGATGGTGTGAGAGTTCAGCAAACCTGGGGGGATGAAGGCTTGTGTGAAGCTAGACCAGCGGAAAGCCTATGATACGGTCAACCGGGACTTCCTATGTCACTTGATGCTCGCCATGGGGTTCGACGAGAGGTGGGTTGCGAGGGTGAGGGAGTGTATTTGCTCCCCTACTTTCTCAGTCCTCATCCAGGGCACTCCACATGGCTACTTCAGGAGCAACAGAGGGTTGAGGCAGGGAGACCCTCTCTCACCGTACTTGTTTACCTTGGTGATGGAGTATTTCACATGCATGATTGACACGGCGGTGCATAGCAAGAGGATCGTCCCCCTTTTCAGGTTGGTGAGACTGGTGGTATCACATCTGATTTATGCTGACGACTTATTGGTGCTACTCCAGCCTTCCATGCGGGGCATGAGTGCGCTCTCAGACATTATGGAGGAGTTCGGGAGGTTATCTGGACTGCAGTTAAATAGGGAGAAGAGCAGAGTCTACTTCAGTTCCCGGTGCACGCTAAAGGAGGAGAGAGCTTTCGCCCTGGAAGTGGAGAAAGGCGAGCTCCCAGTGAAATACTTGGGGGTCCCGCTGACGGTCAACTACGCCAGAGAGCAGGATTGTCACAGCTTGGTGAATTTTGCTCAGAGGAGAGTGGAAGGCTGGCAGACTGCGGGTCTATCATTTGGCGGACGGATTGAGTTGGTGAGATCGGTTATTGCTGGCATTGTTGGCCCAATGATTGTATCATATTTTTGAATATGGTTAATATGTTTGGTTTAGCATTTCATTATCACTAATCTTTATACTATCACTATAGCATTTCTACTTATACTTATACCTTTGGTGATATATGCCTATTGGTTTACATATTAGTGATATGAGCTTTCTATCTTAAATCTCGAGTTGCCAAAATCAAAACTGTGTTTTTGATTGTGGTTACTCAATTAAGTTTAATCATTATGATATCACTAACATTTATGCTATCACCTTAGCACTTATACTTAAACTCAGCATTGTCCTAATGTGCATTAAACTTATCACACTTGCTACTATGTATATTGCTTTGTTCGTCTAACATGTACATGCAGAAAAACAATAAGCAAGATAAATATGGACATATGCAATGAAGAAATCATGGTGGGCCAAAGACGATGGATCCCACAAAATTTCTCTGAACCATCCGACGACATCTCCGGAGCCATGCCATCATCATTTCATGACTCTGAAGAAGCCTGCACCTGCTACAGTATATCTGGAGTCTGTAATGAGTCTTAGAAATAATTGTAAACACAAGAAATGGATGGCAAAATCGAAAGCTATGGTAGAAACTAGTCTAGGATCATTTTTGGATAAAAACCGGCATACCGACGGTATACCGGTGCATACCGACGGTATACCGATTTTGTTCACAGAAAGTTTCTGTCTACAAAAATCGGCATACCGACGGTATACCGGATCATACCGACGGTATACCGATTCCGTAACGTTGAAAGTCCAACGGTCGGATTTCCAGCATTAAATGATCCCAACGGCTATATTTCGAGCCGTTGCAATCCCAGACCGGTATACCAACGGTATGCCGACTCATACCGGCGGTATGTCGGTCGCTGACTGAAAAGTTGCCTTTGGCTCTTTTCAGTGCTTTGGTTATAAATAGCCTTGAACCCCTTCATTCAAGGTTGATGCTTTGAGCCTAAAAATTTCTAAACCACCAAAGCCTATCTACAAACAACTCTACAAAGCTTTCATTTGCCATCCACAAATTGTGTTAGAGTTATTGAGTTGAAAAGTGATATCTTCATCTTATTGTATAAGAAGATCAAAACCTATTATGAAAGGTTGAAGTTAGGGAGTCTTCGTATCCAAACTCTCGGTTGAAGTTGGAGAGTCTTCGTATCCAAACTCTCGGTTGAAGTTGGGAAGTCTTCGTATCCAAACTCTCGGTTGAAGTCGGAGAAGCCTTCGGATTAAAGCTCTCGTGTAAGAAGTTGGCGAGTTCTTCGGATCCAAACTCGTGTGTAACTATTTACTCAAATAGTGGATTAAAGCCGGAGAGAGTTCCGGGACTGGAGTGCCTCTTGGGAGGATACCAGGATATATCGTGTGTCGGTATTGTTATTGCTTCTTCTCTTGCACTTATATTTTTAAATTGCCCAATAGCCTGTGCTAAGTGCTTGATTAGCTAGCTTGACCCTATTCACCCCCCCTCTAGGGCTTCTACAGGCATCACGATGTTCTAGCTTCAGTCTATCCAGATCCCGATGGCCACTATTCGGAAAGTGGAGTCCATCTGTGCTGACTTCATTTGGAGGGGAGGGATTCATGCGATCGCTTGGGACCAGCTATGTCGTCCTCGGGAGGAAGGTGGAGTGGGGCTGCAGCCTCTACGTGCGGTTAAGAAGGCAGCTGGTGTGAAGATGACCTGGAGATTCATCAAGGGGGGTCGCTTTGGGCGGAGTGGATGGCGAACAGATATTTAAGGCGGACAAACTTCTGAGCCTGCAGGATAGACAATAATTTCTCGGTCACTTTTAAGGCCATTCTGAGGTGTAGGCCGGTTCTTCAGACCGCTATCTGCAGGAACATGAAAGATGGGAAGACCACTGATCTCTGGCTTGATCCTTGGTTGGATTCCAGATCCCTGTTGGAGATTTTGGGAGGACAGCTGGACAGAGAGGCGGGCAGGGGGATCACATGCAGCCAGATCATCAGAGATGGGATATGGAGGCCAGAAGGATATCCTTATACAGCTCAGCTAGCCGAGGAGATACGTCAGATTACTATTGACGATAGCCAGCTTGAGGACTCCTGGAGCTGGACCGGCCAGGTTCGGGTGGAGGGTCAGGACTATTCTACTTTCGTAGCTGCTATGACATGGTACGAACTCACCACGATCGGGCTGAGGAGGTGGACTTCATTTGGGGTAAAAGGATTGCCCGAAAAATGCAACTGTGTGCCTACAGACTTCTGCAGAGCAGATTGATGACGAGAGACAGACTTCTCAGATTTGGGATGCAGATCCCATATGCCAAGTGTGTGCTACGTAATGGGGTAGACGAATCTATGGGACATCTCTTCTTTGAATGCCCGACGTCCTGGCACATTTGGGCTGAGCAGTGCGTGCAGTTGGGAGGGGGAGTTTGTATGGATAGAGACATCAGGAGCATTCTTAGCTGGATCCGAGATCACAGAGACAGGGATCCGGGGTGGGCCAGAAGAGCCAGAGTCCGTCTCGCAGCTTCAGTTTGGCACATCTGGAAGGAGCGGAACAGACGTATTTTCGAAGGCCTGACTACCCCTCCTATTGGAATTCTACATAACATAGAATTCGATGTATCAGTAATGGCTCCATAACATTAAAATTGGAGCATGAGAAGTTGTGATTTTAGTGTATTGTAATACCTTTACCGTTGTGTGCGAGGAATAAAATTTACCCTTATTCGAAAATATATATATATATATGTCCATCCCAAGGACGTTTTCTGTCAAGAAAATGCCTATGCAAAGGGCATTTTTTTATAATGAAAACGCCATTGGGATGGACATTTCTCTTTTCTTTTTAAAACCAAAGCCTATCGTTGCATTGGAAACGCCCTTTCAAATGGCACAATATGTTATTTTCATTCAAACGCCCTTTCGAAGGACATTTAATGCTCTTATCAGCATTTCAGCAAAGATTGTTTGTCAGCCCAATTTCATCAAAGTTTGATGCTTTGAGTGAAATTTCTGATTATCCACCCACCCGCACACAGACAGACACCAGTTTTCCCTTCCTCATAATCTTCTCCTTTGCAGCCTAGACACTTGGTAACTGTCGTACTTTTATATGATCTGGATTCATGTCAAATCTCTTCGACAGAAACATCATTCGGGAAATCTTCAACAAAACAAAGCATACAAGCTTACTAAGGATTATTTTGTTAAGACTTCAGTGTTGCTATTGATACCAAAATCTGATAAGGTTTTCGTGAAATGGCAGCTTATTGGTGCAACCCAATGTTTCTAATGACCCAGTTCAGTTCTGGTCTTCTAGAGGGCTCCAAAAACAAAATCAGGAAAAGAAGAGAGCCAAATATGTTTAATCATGACTAGGAACTTACTAGACGTAGACCTCCATTTAACAAATTTTAATTGCCTATAGATTAGAATCTTAAAACAGTAAATCCTGACAAACGAAAATTTAATAAATTAACCAAGGAAGATCCAAAGAGACCAAGAGAATCAGATGGAACAATCAAGATGAACAAGAATTGAGCAATAAGAAAGTCCCGAGGAAGACAAGATAGCAGGAAGAATCGGACAAACCTAGAGAAGGTCCAATAGATTTTAGCTGTCATCACCAGAATACAAATGCAAAAGATGAAGTTGGACAGAACATGGTTTGGAAATGAGAGTGATTGGATGCCAGTTAAACATACTAGGGTTTGCAGGGGAGGAGAGAGTTAGAGATCCTCTTTCTTTTCTTTTTCGGTTTCCCTGTTCTCTCCATCGTTGTGGGAATGGGTATAGGCCACTTATATACCCTTCAAACAGACAGCATGACATTTTTCCACTCGACAATCTTAAGAGGTCTTCAAGTTATACTTCCCAAATATCATGAAGATGACATTCAAAGACTCACTAAATTGTTAACAGACAATAGCTAGGTTGCATGGAGACTCCAAAAAGTGCACTGGACGTCAGATATGTGTCAACATGCCGACGCACCTAGATCGATGTTGTTTACATGTTGCTGTGTTCATAAATTTTCGTGCCCATGTCCGTGCAACACAGGTACTAGTTATGAGCTGACAACTTTATTAACCGAGTCCGCTTTGGTAGTCTTTCTCTTTGATTCATTAGCTCGATGAGAACCACACATCCAGTTAGAACAAACTCTACTAGTGAAATCAATTGCCACTTGTTTATCTCTGTATTTATCATCAAGAAAACATTGGATCATAGTAAGGATCTGAGAGCTTTGATCGATTTGCTTCAACTACTATGACTAATGCTGGCTGCATGTATTAATTGTTTAACTGAAATTAGTGGAGTAGCAAAGGAACAAAGTATGGGAGTTGCTCATCAGCTAGGTTTTGATGATTTTGCAGGAATTTTTGTATGTGCA
Source organism: Iris pallida (assembly GCA_029216955.1). NCBI lineage: Eukaryota > Viridiplantae > Streptophyta > Magnoliopsida > Asparagales > Iridaceae > Iris > Iris pallida. Next base: position 10,564,273 of record JANAVB010039818.1, read on the forward strand.
TATGCAAATTGCACCCATGCATGAAGCTAAACTGACTGACCTGAATCACAATTGAGAGGGCTGTCAGGCTCTGGATGTGCCATCAGAGCAATTATAGCTCTGCAAACAGACTGGAGGGTCCATGCAGGGCTCCAAGCATTCTTCAATATATCAAGGCAGATCTCCCCTGTCTGTATAAAACAGAAGTATTAGGTCTATAGATTTACGGGAAGCAGGCAGGGACATCTAGGAGCACTATATTGAAAAACTGATAATTCAAGAAACCGAGCGTGGCAACTGTCATTCAATGGCCAGAATTTACCACTTAAAGTTGTAACTTCCATGGAACAAAAATGAGTATGAATCAAAGCCAAAAAAGTTTTCACATGAATATAGCATGAAAGAGCTTGTTAACAAGCTGAACATATAAGGGCACGAACCTTGGCAAACATGCAAGAGCATCAATATTTTGTGATCCATCTCTCTCTTTCCTTTTTAGCCTCAAGCCAGCATTTGCCAATACACTCATCTTATCGAAATTTCATTGCTTAGATCGAAAGACTAAAATATTAAGAATAAAAAAGAAAACAACAAGAAGTCGAGGAAAACTGAAGAAAAATTATGAAGTAGCCCAAGGGAGTATGTGGATGCACCCTACTAGAACTTTCAATCATATAAGACTAGAAATTTAGAAGTCACAAAAAAATAAAGTTATTCACAGATCATATAGATTTTGTAATTGGTACCATAAAAGCACTTACTAAAATAGGAATATGAAGTTATGTCTACCAAAATATCCTTCTGACTGTTCATCCCAATGGATGAAGGGTTTCTACTCTAAATACAAGAGACGAGAAGACCTTGGGACTTGAGACTTCATTGCTAGATATTTATGTGAGGGATCGGAGAACTGGTTTGCTACCAACATGGATCAGGGCTAACTAGCCCTAATTGATGTTTTACACAGCCTCATTACTTCACAGGTTTAATTCCTAGGAAAATAGGAAGTATACTTCTTCTTTGGTAGTTTAAGTTACAACTTTAGAAATAAAAAGTATGCAGAAAGAGTTGATAAAACAGATTGTCTGACCCAACCTGACCACAAACTCTACTCACCACCAGCTCGCCCATTGAAGGCTCAGTCTGGGTTTGGTTTGGTGATGTCCAATTCGAGATTGGGTAGGAACTCAAGTCAATGGCGGACACAGGAACTTTTTTCCAAGGGGAGCGAAACTACATTAACTTACAATTTAAGGGTAAAATTTAAAGAAAAGAAAAAACAATAATTATAAAGCAATCACAATGCAGCTAGTGAGTATCAAACTCAAAACCTATTGCTTATAACATCATCAATTTACCAACCGGAGTACCATTTGGTTGCTGAATTTTACAGAAAATGAAGTAATATTTGGATAAACAAAGACTGTATGGAACTTAGAAGCCATAATCTTTTAGGAGACCAGCAAATCTCAGTAAGAACCTAGATTTGGTGATTCTTACTTAGGAGCGACTTGGGAGCTCGTTTCTCCGGCAACGAGAGCGCGTTTTCCTTGCGACATCAGCGTTTCCCATAACATGACCAGAATTTTAAAAAAGGACATAAATTTTGGGAAGAGAATTTTTAATACATGTTCATGTTCATCAAAGTAAGAAGAAACTAAAGATTACTTACCTAAAGAGAATTTTTAATACATGTTCATGTTCATCAAAGTAAGAAAAAACTAAATATTACTTACCTTTACATCATAAAAATCATCATACGAATGATCTTTCTGTAACTTTGTAACTTTGAACTGAACTTTATAAATTCTAATAAATATTAAGATATCTATAAATTTTGATAACCAATAATTAATAAACATTAAAAAATTATTTGCGCAAGCTTTCATCACGTCTCCAATTTTAGACTTCTCTAAGTAGTCGCGCTCTCCCGCTTCTGGCTTCTAAAGTATGGAAGGAAACATAAAACTCAAGGGGAGTGGTTGCCCACTCTCGACTTATGGTGAGTCCACCTGGACTCAGTATAGCTTGGGTTTTGGCTTGGATATGGTCCTAACACAACCCAACCTGCCCAACTTTGATCCTACTAAATGCATATTAATACAAGAGAAGACAATACGCTTAATAGTCAACACTTATTGCTCCATGCATGCCCATATTTTAGAGTTCGTGTTATTCGCATCCAAAATATTAAATCATTCAAACAGCCCACGATTATCGGTCAGACTGAACATAGAACTTAGGATAACGGCAAACTTTTTCTGTAAAAGAGATCCAAATATTTTAGTACAACACACCACAACTAAGCAATTTTTCCCACCAATACTCCATCTTTTGATAAATCATTGTGGCTTTGGAGGTGATTAGATCTAAAGTAAACATCTCTGTAGTAAATAAAATACAAAATGGATAAACAATGTTAATCACCTTAAAATGAACATTCGGATGGAAAATCTTTGTCAAGAATCGTGCTTGTGGAGGTTGTAATGGGTAATGCTCTGGAATAGCAAAAGCAAGTTGAAATAAGCCACCTTCATATGGAGTTTCTGAAGGTCCCTATTTCACAAAAAGAAAATTATCAAGCACCGCCTAATTGCACTGGTAACTACTTATCTGAACAAGATCTATCCACCTGAAAATCCTAGAATACCTTTATAAGAGCAGTCCACTTGAATATGTTGGAATCATCACACACTAACTGAATATCTTGATCTACTGCCTTCTCCCTTTGCACTTCTTTGTACTCCTTGAAAAGCCTTGCCCTTGATGCCTGTTGATAGTCATTGTCATTTTCTACAATAGGATAGCAAAAGCACCTAATGATTCTAAGAAAACCTCCAAGATATTCCAGACTTGATGAATCTATAAAGAAGCAAGCTAGATTCTAGGATTGAGAAAATAAAACTAAAATGAGGTTAGAAAATGAAGATGGCAATCCAAACAGTGGCAATATCATAATGTAAATATCCAACAAGATCATATATGCACATTCACAAATTCTTGAAAGGAATGTGTCTCCAACAACTATAAATCTTATCTCTATATATTTGAAGCTAGCTAAATATAGTAACTTAAGAAGTGCCTTTCTCTTTCCTTATTTGTTAACGACGATTGAATCCTTGCAATATGCAATTGTTACATATCAGTCGGTCCTCATCCAATCTACCTTTATTAAGTATCTTAAACTTCACAATCAGCATATAACACTCTTTTTTTAAACATTAATCCAATAATTCTCTCCACTATTCTCCCATATGCCTCTCTAACACGGAACATGCAGGGTATGGTTTGGACACGTATAAAGGAGAGTAGATACACAAGGGCTGATAGAAACTTACTCAAAGGAGTTGCTAAAACTAGAGGTATACCTAAATGGACATGGATTGAGTTTGTAAAAAAGGATACTGAAAAAAATGGATTCATAGTAGATCACCCAGAAATTTGGGATAGATGCTTTGTGGTGGTTGCTGTATATATTCTTCCACACACCACAGTTTCTAGGAGTCTGTCTCTTCCAAAAACATGTGCCTTTGAGCCAAAATATAAAGTGTTTGTGCTAGGGTTACAAGAGAGACAGCAGTTATGATGTTCCCTGAAGAGGCAACAGTTACTTCTTTCTTATTCGACAATTTATAATCCTTCCTTTTCTTTGTTGATTATTCTCTGTCCAAGTCCTACTCTTACCATGCACTTTGAAGCTTCTTTCTCCTCATTTGTATTTTATAAGCCATAAGCTTTTATTTGATTTGTTTTCTTTTCCTAGAATATTATTACTATCTATTTTCCAGAGCCTTTTCATATTAAGTAAAAAAACTAAATTTTGAAAGTAATGTTTCATAAAAAAAATCCTCTTTGATTTGAAAAAAGAGTGGCAAAATAAGTGAAAAAGGCATATAGGCAAAGTGAAGGAGAAAAAATATAGAAGCCTTCTAAAGCCTTCTCAAGACGAGATATAATGTTCACCCAGAACCCTAATAAATAACCAAATGAATCCTGGCTCTGAAGCATAACGGTTATGGCAAGTTAAGATGTAACATTATCTTCCTGAATGATAAAAGATCAAGACAGGTTTGTCGCTTTAATTTCCTTCGACAATTAAAGTGAAACTGATTGTAGTTGCCCTAGTTTAATATAAGTAGTTCACTAATCAATCAGAAAATGGATATTCTCAACAAATGACAGAAGTATCGGTTTCTCTCAGTTACAAATTTTATGGTTTAACATTTCAGGGCTAGCAACTTTACTTAGTAGATGAATTATCAAACTCTAGTAAAGGAAATAATTAGTATTTTGTTGGCTCGACAACATTTTCATGCCAGCTTTCATCTATCTACCCACACCTCATAACATAATACTACACGAATGTAAATTATAGTATTACATTTGTGGATCAGTATTTTTCTCGATGTCAACAGGAGGAACAATTTTATTGTAGAACTAAGCAGACATCGGTAGACAATTTTATTGTAGAACTAAGCAGACATCGGTAGACACAATTTTATTGTAGAACTAAGCAGACATCGGTAGACACAATTTTATTGTAGAACTAAGCAGACATCGGTAGACACAATTTTAATAAATAACTAAGTGAATGTAATAAAGGCCTTTCACATTCCACCTTATCCTAGACTTCTGGTTCATCCCTTGTAACTATGCCAACTAATGCATTGTTCCTCGTTCCCTTATCTAGTTGCCATTTTTTCCGAGAATCAACGACAGCCTAGGTAATTGCACAAGGTTTTGCAAAGTTTAGTATTTTTATCCTATTTGTTTGAGCTGACACCTAAGAAATCATGAAATAAGTAGTGGTTCCCGCAAATTTTCTCCAGATTTCATGCATTCATTGTTCAATTTCTTCATCTATATCCTCAGAACATATTTGCCATCTTCAGTAAAAGTTAAGCTTTGTTTCTTTATGATGACCATGGCAGCGGAGACAGTTCATTCAAATCCCAATCTTTCTAGAATCTCAGTGATTCAACTTGCAACCGTGCATTCTTCTGACTAAGATAATACTTGCAAAGAATCAGTTAATCCATATCAAAAGAAGTAACGCGTAAGGAAAAAATTCTTCAATCGAACTAGATGATTTTGTAGCATTGAACTTTAGCTACAGTAAAATGAAGTCAACACAGCAAATGCCTACTACTGTTTGCCGAGCTCTTTTTTTCCTCTAGCTAACTATCTAGTAGGCATTAAGGCACAATATTTTATATGTACTATGTTTCTACATATATGTTGCATGGAAAGAAATACAATATGACATGATAAGGTTATGATGATTCGGACACTCGTGCCTATTTTTGGCTTGTCCTAGTCATGGTTATAGATGCGGGACATGTTACCTTAGATGTTTTATAGGTAAAAAGACATATACGCAAAAATACTTTTTATGTTGTTCTACAATATGTCGGCCAACATATAGGGCCCATCCCGATATCTCAGCACACATTAGTTAGGGTTTTGTTGAGGTTCTTTAGGTAAAAGGGTTTTAAATGTCAAATTATTTAATACTCTTAAATAGACACTTACATTACTTGTATATTTTAAGTGCTAATTTAGACTCTTAATTACTGGAGACTCTGAAATCATATTTTGTATATTTTTACTTATTCTCTTAGTTAGTCTCTTAAATTACTCGGTATGACATTTTAGTCTTAGTAGATTTTTATATTCGTACTTATAGTTGTTAGTTTTAGGACATTAGTATGTTTCATTAGGACATTTACTGTACTTAGTTCGCGTATTTAGTATATAATAATATATTTGAGTAACATGATAAGAAATCCAACTTTTTAATATGTCCACGCCATCGGACACTTCAGAACCCCAGTCCAACATGAAAACGACATCCGACAACTACAAACTTGGTCCCACTTCCCAGTCTATATTGGTGGCGTGTGTCAGATATGTATGACATGGCGTGTCATTGTTCATGCTCCCTATTTCTTCCTATATTACGAATCACCACAGTTTCCGCATATAGATAAATATACCTTTTCCCCCGATCAATGAAGAAGGGAGGATTTGATTCTTCCAAAGAAGCGGAAGCGCTATACCGTGGCGATGTTTTCTTATCTTCTTTCCGTAGAAGTAGCACAAAAAGAGGGCTTAGCATTATTGAACCCATGAGAAACCACTAAAACATTCCTTGTCTCGTTGCGGCTCCGCGCGTTGGGAAAAGGCTTCTGCGATGGGAAACCGGCCACTAGTTACGAAGTGAGCATAAGGTATCGAGAGGTCCCTCACAGTCAAAGAAATCCCTACTTTTTAACATGTCCACGGCATCGGACACTTCATAACCCCAGTCCAACACGAACCCGACATCCGACAACTTACGAAGTGAGCATAAGGTATCGAGAGGTCCCTCACAGTCAAAGAAATCCCAGCTTTTTAACATGTCCATGGCATCGGACACTTCATAACCCCAGTCCGACATGAACCCGACATCCGACAACTACAAACTTGGTCCCATTCTATATTGGTGGCATGTGTCAGATATGTATGACATGGCGTGCCGTTGTTCATGCTCCCTATTTCTTCCTATACTACGAATCACCACGATTTCCATATATAGATAAATATATTTGACAGAAAAATGAAAGCAAGACTAAACAAAAGAAAAGACGCTCTCTTTCTCAAACCCGACCTAATTTCCATACGCAATCATATAATAAAAAATAAAAATAAAAAGGATTGCTCGTACCTGCATGATTTGTGCCGGCTAATATTTCGAAATTGACCTCCAAAGTGCCTGAAAGAAACATACTTTTAGTCCTAAATTGGAATTTCCGACCATGTTCAAGTAGAACCAGCCTCAAGTCTTCTAATCTACGTTTAAGGATTCACCATTTTTTTTCATCCCAAGTTGGATTCAACTAGTAGAGTTTGGAACTTTGGAGTCCGTTAGAAATCCACGAGTTGAGGGATCGATCAATCCATCCCTAAAAAAATGGTCTTTCTTTGGGAACTCGGTTTTTCCCCGATCTCCATTTCGGGAAAAAAAAAAAGGAAAGAAAAAGAAAAGAACTTTACTTACTTGGGCGGTCGGAGAAGTCGCCGGCTGTCGGACTTCGGATGTTCGCCGGCGATCGGGAGGTGGGAGGAGACCGGACGGTCCAAGTTGTCGGAGGTTCCGATCTGCTGGGCTCTGTCACGAAGTAGAAGAACACACGCAATCGAAGACATTTAACATTGGGGTTTTGTTTGCATATTAGTCCCCTGAGTACAGTAATTTTACATATTATTTTAGTAATTATTTAAAGGCTAATTATAAGGGCACAGGTTTTTTTGATCGGGGCTAGCCAGATTTTGAGAAAATTTTACTCGGGCTGTCCAAATTTTTCATTTAGGGGCTGTCCAAACCTCACACACCCCCCCCCCCCCCCCCCCCAAAATCCGAAAAATCACTCTTATTTCAAATTTTCACTCTCTCTCTTGACAAACCCTAGCTTCTTCTTCTTCTTCTTCTATCCATCTTCTTCTTCTCCACCATTTTCATTCTCACATCTTCATCAAAATCCTAGTTTTTTTCTCATCATCATCATCATCATCTTCTTCTCCACCATTTTCATCATCACCATCTCCATCAAAACCCTAGTTTCCTTCTCTTTCCCAATTTCGATGGCACCCAAAAATTAATAAACCCTAAAATGTATGAAAATAAAGGTTAAATACTTCTTTCCTCACAAAGAATGCATGAAAATAAATCCTAAAATGCATATTTTACTCTATTATTAAGATTGAAATAAACCCTAACATGTTTTTTTCATTCGGGAATGACGACTTTAGGACTGCCAGAAATTGTGGCAGTCCTGAAAGGAACTTGCTGTACAGCAAGTATCTTTCAGGACTGCCTCAATTTCTGGCAGTCCTCAATATGTCTAGGACTGCCAGAAATTGTGGCAGTCCTGTTGTAGAGCATGTCCCTTTCAGGACTGCCACAATTCATGGCAGTCCTTATTACTTCTAGGACTGCCAGGAATTATGGCAGTCCTCATTACTTTCAGGACTCTCACAATTTCTGGCAGTCCTCATTATCTTTTATACCTACCACTTGGATAGCCCTGAGTAATTTTTTCAGTGGCAAACTTGTAAATAAAGAAAAACTATCACTTGGACAGCCCCGATCAAAAAAGGCTGTGCCCTTATAATTAGCCTTATTTAAAAGTTCCTCAAATTGAGTTAGCCATCTCTAAAGACCATCTCCAATGGGGGTTTCTAAAATTGAGTTCTTATCCTACTTGGCATTGTACTTTAAGGAAATTTTTATCCTAGTTGGAAGAGTTTCTACATAGAAATTATAGACATACAAAAATGCTCTCCAATGATTCTCCATTTCTATCCTATGTGTCACATAGTAAAAGGATCAATTTAATGGTGTGGGGTCCAATAATAATTGTCATGAGAGATATAAGAATTTCTATGAGAGTTCCTACATGTAGAAATCCTCCTACAAAGTTTCCATCCTACATCATTGCCATCTAGGATAGAAATGGTGATAAAAATCATCATTGGGAGAAGTTTTTTCTAAAATGGATTTCTTCCATAGAAATAGGGAAGCTAGAAACCCCCATTGGAGATGGTCTAATGAGACTTTCCATCTCCTCTATTTCTATGGTAGGATTTTTCTAAAAAAAAATAAAATAAAAATCTGACGGTGGTTTCTGTCCCATTTTTTAGTAATTACTTGGTGTTGATGTAGAATGAAATTTTTTCCATGAATGTTTCTACATGTGGAAACTTTTATAAAATATTCTTCATCTTAATATTGGCCTACTTTCCAACTAAATTATAAAAAAAAAGTATTTAATATTTTTTATCTTAATATTAGACAACGCCATCTAGGATAGATATTGAGAACCATTAAAGAGTGTTTTTTTTGTGCAATTTCTATATAGAAACTCTGCCAACTATGATAAATTTTTTTTATAGTACAATGCCAAGTAGTATGATAGAAAGTCAATTTTAAAAATCTCCACAACTAAGATAAAAAAAATTCTTATAGTATAATGTCAAATAGTATATAAACTCAATTTTAGAAATTCCCATTGAAGAGAGTCTTATAAGAATTTTAAAAAAAAGTCTTTATTTAAAAGAAAAAGTATACTTCAAGATTTTCTTCTTTCATTTCATTTTACATATATTTTTTACAATTGCACCATTGCGTCATTTTACATATACTCTTTATATAATAAAATATTTTTTTTTTCACATATTAAGTTAACCGTGGACAATTTTAACTCAATTGTTAGTAATTTGAGAGTTCTAAGCAAATAATAATAATACGACAGACTTAAGGGACTAATACATAAAATTTTGAACATTTTTGTTATAGGTTTAGGACATAGTACTGACTTCTCCTCACAAACATTGTCCCATCAACATTTTCATCCAACATCATTTGGGTAACTCATATTCCACACACATAAAAATTACAAAGTTATCCATGATTCACAAGAAAATATGTCATATGATTAGTCTATCAAAAATGTATTACAAACTCCAAGTACTTGAGACTTAAAAGAAGATGTCAACAAGCATCTAAATTAAAGATACTATAATGATATTGTTGCAAATATCAAACATATCACCTTATAACAACATAGGTTGCGTTTGGTTCATTGTAATGTAATCGTAATCGTAATGGAATTAGATTTGTAATGTAATTGAGTTTGTAATGTAATGAAATTACAATTACATTACTATGTTTGGTTGAAACATGTAATCAAACCATGTAATGTAATGTCAATTGCATTCATATGTTTGGTTTACCATATAATGTAATTAAGTTTCTAATTTAATATTTTTTAAATACAACATAAAATTTAAAAAGTGGATCACTAAATTTTTTAAAAAATTTAAAAAGAAAAAACTAAAAATAAATAATAAATAAATAAGGAAAAAATGGTTTATTTTCTGCTTAAAAAAAGACCAAAAACGAAAAAAAACGACAAAAAATAAAAATAAAAAAAATGACAAACGAAAAAAAACGGAAGGAAAAAAAAAAGCGATAAAAAAAAACGACAAAAAAAATCAAAAATGTGAAAAACCATAAAAAGTGACCAATAATGTTAAAAAAAAAGACTAAAAACAAAAAAATTGACAAAAAAAAAGGAAAAGGAAAAAAAAGACGAAAAACGACCAAAAACAAAAAAGGACAAAAAAAGGAACAAAAACGACAAAAAATGACGAAAAATGACAAAAAAGATAAAAAAGAGCAAAAAAAATAAAAAAAATAAAAAGGAACAGAAATGACAAAAAACGAAAATACGAAAAAAAGCCAAAAACAAGAGAGAATTAAAACGAGCAAAAAACGATAAAAAGATTAAAAAACTTGCAAAAAAAATCCAAAAACGACAAAAAAGGGAACAAAAACGACGAAAAAAACGATAAAAAAGACAAAAAAAAATTTAAAAAAAGACCCCAAAAAAGCAAAAAAGGATAAAAAAAAAAGCGACAAAAAACGTGCAAAATCGACCGAAAACGATAAAAGACGATAAAACGTGAAAAATGGTCCAAAACGTACAAGATCGACAAAAATCGATAAATAACATGCAGAAATGGCAAAAAAATGTGCAAAATCGACCAAAAAAACGATAAAAAACGTAAAAAATTGACTAAAAACGATAAAAAAAAAAAAGCGTGCAAAAGGCGAAAGACGTGCAAATAAAGCAAAACCAATAAAAAATGCAAAACCGACAAAAAATATACAAAATCGACAAAAAAGATTTAAAAGTGCAAAAGCGACAAAAAATGGCCAAGAATGCGCAAAAACGACAAAAAATCGAAAAAAGGCCCAAAACGAGCAAAAACGACAAAAAATAAACAAAAAAGAACAAAAATGACAAAAACACAAACACAAAATCGACAAAAAAGATTTAAAAAGTGCAAAAGCGACAAAAAAGGCCAAGAATGTGCAAAAACGACCATAAATCGAAAAAAGGCCCAAAATGAGCAAAAACGACAAAAAATAAACAAAAACGAACAAAAATGACAAAAAACAAACACAAAATTGACAAAAAAAGATTTAAAAAGTGCAAAAGCGACAAAAAAATGGCCAAGAATGTGCAAAAAACGACCAAAAATCGAAAAAAAACGGCCCAAGACGAGCAAAAACGACAAAAAATAAACAAAACGAACAAAGATGACAAGAAACAAACACAAAATCGTCAAAAAGGATTTTAAAAGTGCAAAAGCGACAAAAAAATGGCCAAGAATGTGCAAAAACGACAAAAAATCGAAAAAAAAGGACCCAAAACGAGCAAAAACGACAAAAAAAAAACAAAAACGAACAAAAATGACAAAAAATAAACAAAAACGACAAAAAGAAACCAAAAACTAAAAAAAGATGCAAAAAACGAACAAAAATGACAAAAAAGGGCAAAAACAACAACAAAAGGACAAAAACGACAAAAACAAACAAAAACAACAAAAAAACGAACAAAAATGACATAACGAACAAAAACGACAAAAAACGGACAAAAACAACAAAAAAGGACAAAAACGACAAAAAAATGACAAAAAATAAACAAAAACAACAAAAAAACGACCAAAAACGAAAAAAAAATGACCAAAAACGAAAAAAATGCCAAATTATAGCATACCAACCTTCCGCTTAAGTTGTAATGTAATTACGATTACATAGGTTTTATGATGTAATTGAGTTTAGAAGAAACTGATGTAATGTAATCAAACTTGTAATCGCGATTACGTTACATCTAATTTTTTTTTGTTCAACCAAACATCCGAGTTAGATTGACAATGTAATGCCAATTACATTACGTTGTCCAATTATGTAAACCAAACGGACCCATAGTCCGATTGCATGACAACCCCTTTTGAATCCCATATTGCAACAGTGAAGTCATTTCGAATATCTTAAAGTTAGTCATTAGTGGAATACGTACAGCTATTTCTAACTATTTGACAACTATTCGTAACTGTCAAATTTTTTGGTTTTTTCTAAGGGCACCACCCTTTTTGCTTGGGGCTAGCCCAAAAATGTTTCAAAATATTACAAGTTTGCCATCAATTTTGTTTACTTGGGGCTAGCCCAAGCAAAGGTATAAATACCAACTTTTGTTTTCTTTTTTCTCTCTCTACTCTTTTCTTTTCTCCTCAACTCTTTTCTTCTCTCCCTCAACTCTAGGTCAAAGAATTTAACCCCAAGTTTTTTTCCAACCTACATTTTTTCCAAAATTTTCTCTCAACTCTAGGTCATTGATTTGTATCCCAAATTTTTCCCTCAACTCTAGGTCATTGACTAGTAAGTCATCGAATTAATATATGTTTAATGTTTTAAACATGAATTTCACATATAAAAAGTTGAATTATGTGTTTAATGTAGAAAAATATTGAACATGGAACAACCGGGATCATCAAATGTTGTATACTCTCTTCTCGCCACGTCCGAATAACACTTTGATGCATCAGAAGCCCTCTTGGTAACTAAATTTTAACTTTTCATCGGATGAAAAATCGGGTTGTGACACAGAGGACTGTCACCTCTCTGGCAGTCCCGATCATAGATTAGGACTTCCAGAGAGGTGGCAGTCCTTCACATATGTAGGACTGCCAGGGGCCCGACAGTCCTACATATGTTTTTTTTGCGATTCTAAAATTTCGACAAAAAATGCTAAAACGGAGGTCCAAACATTATTTTTTTTGCGATTCTAAAATTTCGGAAGGCCGTCTAACAGTGAAACGGTTAATCTCAGGCTCCTCAAAGATATGCTCATTTTGCGACAAATCGGGCCTCGTTTCGACCTCCCAGTCAAAAGTTATGGCCCTCCAAAGTTTCAACTGACCATAAAATGCACCAGAATGACCATTCTCCGTCTTAATTTACACGGAGAATGGCTATTCCCAGTGTTAAAACGTAGGTGAATGACCTTTCTTCGTGTTAATTTACACGGGGAGAATGACCATTCTCCGTGCTCCGTGCTAAATTACAAAGACTTACAAATAGGACTGCGACACCCCTGGCAGTCCTACATTGAATTAGGACTGCCAGGGTGCTGGCAGTCCTAATTTAATGTAGGACTGCCAGGGGGTGGCAGTCCTGATACTGGATCAGATAGCCATTCTCCGTGCTAAATTACACGGAGAATGGCCATTCTTCGTGCTAAATTACACGGAGAATGGCCATTCTCCGTGCTAAATTACACGGAAAATGACCATTCTCCGTGCTTCGTGCTCCGTGCTCCGTGCTAAATTACATAAACTTACAAATAGGACTGCCATACCCTTGGCAGTCCTATATTGAATTAGGACTGCTAGGGGGTGGCAGTCCTGATACTGGATCAAATAGTCATTCTCCGTGCTAAATTAAGAGTTTTCAGTTGAGGAGCTCCTCACAGAGTTTGATAAGTAGGACTACCACCCCCCGACAGTCCTACACTGAAGTAGGACTGCCAGCACCCTGGCAGTCCTACTTTAGTGTAGGACTGCCAAGTGGGTGGCAGTCCTGATACTGATACTCTGTACATAAAAAACAACAATTCATCACAAGTATATAAACAACAATAATTCATCACAACTACATAAATATTCCACATCCATCTTAAGATTCATCACAATAATTCATCACAATAATCAAACTACAATAATTCATCCCAATAATTCATCACAACTACAATAATTCATCACAGCTACTTAAGTTTCAAAGATTCCACATCCAAATTAAGTTTCAAACAAGTACATAACTATTCCACATCCAACTTAAGTTTGAAACAAGAAAAATATCCAGATCCAACTATATATCATGCCGGACCTTTGAACGAGACTCCCTATTGTTCATGAAGGGGAAGTCGACCACGTCGTCGATGCGATCAAGCTTGTTGGCGACCGCGACACTAGCGTCACTTTGGCAACCTCTCCGAGCTTCGGGCGCCGGTTCGAAAATTGTTATCGGACGTTCGAGAGGACGTCCCGCACATTCCTTCCGCTTTGACGTGGTGGGCCGTATTCTTTTGTTAGCGGCCGGTGGACTGCATGACAACATACAGTTATTAAATAATAGAAACAAAAATAGGACATGCAGTTACCCCCCGCATATGAGCATCATGCAGTTACCCACCCCTATATGTCATTACAGTAGGACTGCTAGGCATGTGGCAGTCCTAATGTAAATCAGGACTGCCATAGTCCTGGCAGTCCTATTTCACAAGAGGACTGCCAGGACTGTGGCAGTCCTGATTTACATTAGGACTGCCAGGACTGTGGCAGTCCTGATTTACATTAGGACTGTCACATGCCTGGCAGTCCTACTGTTATGAGACCCGAACTGCCAAAACAAGATGCTAGTTTGCCGTGTTCTAGGGTTAGGGTTTTAACATAAAATGTGGGTTTCTTGTGTTCGAAAATTAGGAAAGAGAACCATAAAGAGATTCTAAACCTATTTTATTAAAACTTTTTCAAGAATTAAAAATATTCTAGGGTTTTTAATAGAATGTACAAAATTCTCAAAGAAATTAGGAAAAAAATGCACCTAGATTCCGGTTGCTTTGACTTGCGTGTCATCTCTTTGAATCTACGAAGGTTATGGAAGAAATCTTGGTGGAGGAATTGGGAGTGGAGTGGTGGAGAAGAAGAAATTAGGGTTTTAGGAGAGGGAGAGGGAGAGAGCTCTTTTTTTTCTTGAGGAGAGAGAGTGTAGAATGACAAATGAAATGAAATAAAGGGTTTGGGAGGTTGGGCTGCCCTAGCAAATTTTGGGTGCCCCTAGCAAATTTTTCACCTTCTTGGGCTGCCCCCAAGTAAGTGATGCCCCCAAGTAATTTTGGTAGTGTCCTTCGAAAAAACTAATTTTTTTGGACTTCATACAAACAAAGACGTAACTAGATGGTCGTGACTGAAATTTTGAAGACAATATTGTTATTGTTATAAGTATAATACAATTGGAATCAATCCATCCGAAACTTGATATTGTTACAAATACTACTTTTAAATCATAATTTTTATTGGTATTATGTCACGACCCGCACTCTGAAGAGGGGCACGAGCACGTGGTTACGTCCAGCCTACGCCGCAGTATCGGCGGTAGAACGCTGTATATAGGGTCTGTAAATACTACGACTAAAACAGATAAATGTACCTGTGCAGTATATACACTCCGAACGGAGGTGACATAGCAATACAGTCTCAATCACATATATCAAACTAAGGTAGATAGCAATGGAAAAGAGATATGATAGATAAAACAGGAAATGAGTTCCAAAATCCACAAGTCAGAGCTAAACATAAACATCCAAGTCTCAGAAAATATATAAGATACTACAAAACTGAAATGTACTAGCTGGCTCGCAGGCCAGGCAAACCTAACTAACTATGCTACTCAGGGTGAGCAAAGTCTAGTGGCTCTACCAACAGGCCACGGTCTAAATCTAGTCCATCAGACTCAACCCCATAGTAAGTCGGGCAATCAGCCTCTGAATCATTTGTAAAATTTGTCAACGTATCCTGTCAGGAAAATGAGCACGTACAAACACCAACAGCAGTTCCATATGAATTGAGAAATACTATAAGAGACAGCAATAATGAAATACAAGACAAAAGATATAGGCGACTTGGGAACCATTTGAAAGCCGAGTTACAACCCTTGAACCAAACAAGGACCGGAGTTGTAACCCTTCTTTCAAACAGAACTTGGTCTCAAATCATGGTACAGTATAAAGGACAGATAGAGCATATGAGAAATGGAAATCATAGCATGGTGAGAAGTACAGAAAGTAAAACTGAACTGGAATATAAGATACGCTAAAATAAATGTAAAAGTGATTTGAACTATTAGAGCGATATGTGATTGGCTAGGGAAGCAAGAGATGGTTATCCACTTGGCCCGACAATCTGCGGTGTCCTCAACGGAGAGTCATGCCGTCCAACCTGGATAACTGGTAATGGGGTGTCTGCTACACCCTACGTGAGTGAGGGTGGCACTAGCAAAATATAGTTACATGAAGGCTTTAATCATATAACCCCTAATAATTCCCTCATCCCCGAATAGTATCACGGATCCGGACATGGCACGTCATGCCACGGGGTTCGAGAGCAGGGGGCCAGTCCACTCCCAAATCAGTGTCTATATAAGTATAAGAACACAGAAATATCACATACTCATATACCAAGGGAGTCTAGGAATAACATCTCATGACAGGATCTGACGTATACTAGTCCGTGAAACGTCGTGTCAGGAATCATGTAAAATACTACGACTGAATCGGATATAGTAGATATCAAGACAATAAAAACTATCAGTGAAATGTACTCGCCTGTGGTCCTGAGCTGATAGGGTGAACAGACGCTCAGAGTGATCACAGACCTAAAATAAGATACTATGAGTCAAACATGGCTTAATACTGAAAAATAAAACTAATATAAGTCATGAATGCAAGTCTAAGTCAAAACTAGGTCAATCTAGGTCAAACTGAGTCATACTAGGTCATACTGGTTCATACTAGGTCACACTAGGTCACTGGGAGTCAATCCAAGTCAAACTAGGTCAAACGGGATCAAAGGTTGACTTACAGTTGACTTTTGGTCAAAAAGTTAACTCTGGTCAACCCTGGTCAACTCTAGGTCAACCTTAGGTCAAACTAGTCTAATGTTGACCAACTGTTGACTTTTAGTCAACTGGTCAACTCTGGTTTGGTTTCGGTCAAATCTGGTCGCTTAAAGGCTACGTTTGACTCTCGGTTGACTTTTGTTGACTTTTGGTCAAAAGGTCAACCGACGTCAAAACTAGTCTATGAGCACCATATTTGATCGTTACCAATCAAAGGAATCAAGTTCTAACTCTATCTTAGACTTCTAACACAAATACCCTATTCCTAGGCAAAACTAGCATTACACTACCAAGGTAAATCCCGATACCTTGCCCAATCCCAAGGAAACCCCGCTAATACCCAAGATACTAGCCTAGGCTCCTTAGGGTAGCTAGATACCAACCTATCTAAGGTTTACCTACCAAGAAAAATAGGTATCCTCGGTATCTAGGCTATGTTGGGATACATGGGTATGGTTTACCCTATTCCTAAACCATATCATGAATTTACCCTCACAACACTCTCACAAAAATACACTCATATATCTCACACTCATAGGTTCCCTATAGGTTTCCTATTAGTTTAGATATAGGCTATACTATAGGTTACTAGCTTCACTCATAGGCTCTCACACACACACACATACAACCTCACAAACACTCACTCACACATAGCTATTGTCACCCTCATTTCCCGTATTTTTCCGTATTTCGTATTTATACTCGTATCTGGATTTTTGGCATATATTTTTATTTTTCTCAACTTGTGGAATTTTGGTATTTCTCTTATTTTGGGTTTTGATATGGCTCGGTTTTAATTGGGTTGGGTTTGGTTTGGTTTAATGTGTATTGGAACACCTTAGCCTATACTCCACCCTCAACACACCACATCCCACCCTCTTTAAAACTCCACCAACCTTTTCTCTCTCCTCATAAACCTCCATTAATTTCTTCTTCTCCTTCCTCTACACAACACTCTTCTCCTTCCTCTCCACAACACCAACCCATAGGCAAGTGCACCTTGCCACCACATAAGAACCCCATTTTATTTGCCTATTTGCTAGTTTAGGACATGGTGATCAACATTAGAACTTGGCATTTTGTGATTTGGAGTCTCCATTGTTCTAGATCTAAGTTTTTCCTATTTTCGATTTTGCATGGTTTTGATTTATTTAAGTTAGATTTTTATGGGTTTTGATGTTTCCATGTGGAAGAGAGTTCAATTCCACCCTGGTTGAAACTTTGGAAATCCGGATTTGGAGTTCGGATGGCCAAGTTGTGATGCTTTGAAGTTTTGGGAGCCATTGGAGCTTCTTCTCAGCCATGGGGAAGAAGACCCTTTCCCTTGCGTGCGTGCTTTTGTGCGTACGCAGCTCCCTTGCGTACGTGCTTTTGCGCGTACGCAGCTCCCTTGCGTGCGTGCTTTTGCGCGTACGCAGCTCTCCTGCATGCGTGCCTTTTGTGCGTACGCAGCTCTCCTGCGTGCGTGCATTTTGTGCGTACGCAGCTCTCCTGCGTGCGTGCCTTTTGTGCGTACGCAGCTCCCCTGCGTGTGTGCCTTTTTGTGCGTATGCAGCTCTCCTGCGTGCGTGCCTTTTGTGCGTACGCAGCTCTCCTGCGTGCGTGCCTTTTTGCGTACGCAGCTCCCCTGCGTGCGTGCCCTTGTGCGTACGCTGCTCCCCTGACCCCTTGCTTAACCCATTAGCTCTAGGAGTATTGGTTTTATTTCTTGACTTGGTTTCTTTGTTTGTGGATTGAGTTTTCCTGAGATCTGTTCAACACAGCACGACTATCTTGATCCGACACGGCCTAACACGGTTTTCTAGTAATTGTTTATGACTAGTACGGTTCTCGGGGTTTTTCTGTGGATTATGATTTTGGTATTCCCTGATCTCCTTGCTAGTGACCCAGTGGGGTGCACACCTAACTAGCAACTTGTAATTAATCCTTGTGACTTGATAACTTGATAGTGGCCGTGACGGCGCACTCCTGACTTGTAGCATGACTTGATAACTTAACGCTGTTGCGACAGCTAACTTAACTTGACCTGCCTTGACACCGTGGGTAGTTCTTTCTTGCTTGCTTGCTTGTTAAATCCACTTGTCTTGTCTTGCATCATGTCTAGGATGGAACTCCTGAGTACCACGGTCAGGAGTACCTACTAAAATGGATTAAGGTTAATAACTAGAATAACACAGTAGTCATGAAGAGATGACACAGCTACAGGCAATCCCGTTACCTGGGCGCTCTTGGGATCTGTAGCCTGCCGACGAGTAGGGCGCATTTCCAGCACACTGTCATGTGTTGCACCTTCTAAGTCACCTAAGGGTACATGCGTTCCTGGACGATGTACCCACCTGAATTCAACCCCTAATTTTTGACCTGGGTAACCTGGATGGTCTGCAGGGCTTGTGGCTGTGGAATAATCTCACTGCATCTTGTTAGTAATTAGGCCTGTGATAACCCTAGTTAGTTAAAGTAGTAAGCCGTAGTATCTGCTTGGCCGTGATTGATTGAATGAGGTATAACCAGTCTAGCCATGTCTTGATCCAATACAAGATTGCTTCATGTCTTGATTTATTACATTATTATCTTGCCGATAAATGGTGGAAAACCAAGTTCTGTTCAGGTGAAGGGTTACAACCCCGGTCCTTGTTTGGTTTACGGGTTGTAACCTGGTTATCGAAATAGTTCTATGGTTATCTCGTCGTATATCATCCTGACATGTTTTCGTAAATTTTAGTTTTACTATTAGACTTCTTGTGCTAATTGCTGGCTTTTGTTCTTATTTCGTGGCCCCCTTGTGGCACTTGCTCTTTCTGGGGTTGACCCAGCTGGTTTTGTGTGGCCAGATTTTGGAGCAGCTCCCGAGGATCTACCAAGCTTCTAGCCCAATGGTGACAACTAGACGGAACCCGGGCCAAGAGTGGGTTTTTCTTTTTGTCTTGCCCACTTCATTGTAAAATTTATTCTTTTGAGGCGTTTAGCCGACGAGCACCTGTTAGCTCGATGCACTTTACTTACTGTCTGCCTACGGACTGTGAACATGATTAACAAATCCTAGGATTGATCATGTACGACTAAACTCTTGCTAGTCCTAACATTTTGTAACGAACAACTTCATGATCAGCTGAATATGTAATATTTGGGACGCCTTATTATTGTATATTTAATGATCATACATCTTGTGACCTTACTTACTTGTTTGTGATTGAGACATTAGGCTTGTTCATGACCATAAGAGACTGTTGGCTTGTAGTAAACCCTCATATATCTAGACAGCCGTGACCGTATATCGAGGTGGTTTCCATTTCAATATACGTAGCTGGCTATGTCTGCCCCCGCTCTCCAGTATTCTGGTTCTGGGGCGTGACAGCTATATCATGGACAGGTTTTGTAGTATTGATGGGGCTGTCATGGGGACATGCTAGGACTGTTAAGGATGGGTTTAAATGGGACAGCCAACATATGGTTTTAAGGACTGTTAAGAGGAACTAACTGGACTGAAATTGAAGTGGTTTTAAGGACTGGTTTTATGTCAAAATAGGACAACATGTATAGGGGAAATCGGGGACAAAAGGACAGCCATGGGGGCTTAAAATCTGGACTGTAAGAAGGGTTTTGAGGGGACATGTTGGGGCTGTCCTTGGTCAGTCCAAGGGGCTAAATGGGCAGCTATATATGGGTGTATTATGGACTGAATTTAAAGGGCTGAATGTAGGCCAAAGGGACCGGAAAATGACCGCAATGGGGGGTTCCTGGACTGAAAGGCAGTCCAATGGACAGCCATGGATGGCAAGTTTGGGGCTGAACTGTTGGAAGAAATGACAGCCAAAAGGGATGTGCAGGACTGAAATTATGGGGGTTTTGGTGGGCTGTTCTTGACAGGAATGTGGGGTCTGAACTGTGGGGTTTAAGGGAATGTAATGACAGCCATCAAGGCTAAAACTGGGCTGTTTATGAAGTCAATATGGGATTGCACTGTGGTGGGGTTCAATGGGTGTTTCCCTCCCCTTTCTAACACTCCAAACTCTATCATAACTCTCTCACAAATACACACATACATACATTCATCTACTCTCACTCATAACATCAAACACCTATCCTTCACACCCTCTACAAACACAAACACACACTCCCTAATCCTCTCTTGGCCGAACCTGTAGCCTCCCCCAACACCAACACAAAGCCACACACACATATCCCATAGATATATATATCCCCATATATATAAACCACATTATATATAAATACATATATATATATATATATATATATATATATATATATATATATATATAAATATATATATATATATATATATATATATATATATATATATATATATATATATATATATATATATATATATATTAACAATAGGATACATTATGATACATTGGCAAACTCATTCCTAAACACATGTAAAATCTGGAATAATATTATAACACACTAAAATTAATGCACAAACAAAATACATGTGTCCAAATATGGGGTTTTTCCTATTAGGACACGATCCTACTCATTGGACACCTCTACAAATGTCCAAATGGACACGAAATGGACACCAATGGGCACCAAACCAAGGGGTCATTCCTATATGTCAAAATGAATCTAATGCATGAGAGAAATGGGAGAGGAAAAGGATCTATACCTCCCGGTGATTCGATTCGATCCCAAAACGCCACCAACACGTAGAAATCCCAAACGGACACGAACAAGCTCCGAATCCTCTCAAACTTGAGGAGCTCCTCCCTTGGATTGAATGGAGAAGGAAGGATGAAGGTTTGGTGGAGAAATGGAAAGATTTGGGGATGATTTGATTAGGGTTTGCTCTCAAATCAATTTGGGGAAGAACAAGAGAGAGAATGGAAGAATGGAATAGGAAATAAAGTGAAGTGGCTAATCCCTATCCCAACTAAATGTGGCCGGCCACTATAGGCTGTTTTGTCCTATAGGGGAAAAGTCAAGAAGGCCCCTCTCTAGTCTATTTGCTATTACATAGGTAAGGGGTTAAGTCGGGGGTAGTTTAGTCAATCCTAAACCACTAATCCAAATTAATACTAACCAAAATAATTAGCCTAGTCACTAAATAAAATAACTAACATGTGGGCCATGGCTAACTAGTGTGTGGGCCCGCTAAGGTCAACACTACCCCGGGTCCCCGATACAAGTCGGAATGAGTTGAAATTCGAACCCGATTCAAACAACCCCAAAATAATACAATAAATAAATAAATAATTCCAAAATAATTTTAAAGTAGAAAATTACCAAAATATCCCTGTTCATGAAAACTGGAGGTGACAAATCTATCCACCTTAAAAAAAATTTGTCCTCAAAATTAAAACAAACATACATTGAATCACATGCAGAAACAAAAATATACCTCAGGGCTCGAAGAGATAAGGGAAACGCTCCCGCATGTCGTCCTCTCTCTCCCAGGTAGACTCACCTGGAGAGTGATGCCTCCATGCAACACGAACCAAGGATATGACCTGGTTCCGGAGCACCTTCTCCCTATGATCCAGAATCTCCACTGGCTGCTCTAGATAGTGAAGAATAGGCCCCACCTCGATAGGTGTGTGTGTATTCGTTGTAGATAGGTGTGTGTGTGTCAGAAGGAAATGATCCCTCTATTTATAGCTTTGCAGGCTAGCTGCTCATGCGCGAATATGTAGGATGCGCCGGTACGTGGGGACGCCACGTGGAGATTGCTGATGGAGGCGTAAGGGTGATGTGCCCTGATTGAGGGGTTGACTTCTTCATGTTGCTGTTGTGAGCTGGCACGTAGCGGAGAAGAAGATCTTTTTGTTGCTGAGATCTCGGATGAGTTGAGTCAAAGGACACGTGTCATCGACCCATGGCTCGGAGATCTCAGATTTGGTGGAGGAGATGATCTGGTAGAATGTGCCTTGGATTGAGCGCATGAGGAGACTTTGGCTCGTAACCTTTAGGAGTCACGAATCATTCTGGGCGCATGGCTTTTGAGGCGCATGCAGGCGACTTTGGCTCGTAACCTTTGGGAGTCACGAACCATTCTGGGCGCATGGCTTTTGAGGCGCATGCAAGCAACTTTTCTTCTGTCTTTTGGGATCAGAGAACAGTCTGGGGCGCATGGCTTTTGAGGCGCATGCAGATCTGGACGCATGGCTGCAGAGGCGCATGCGGTGGATGAGTGGCCACGTGGCAGTAGCCGTCGGAGTAAAGTCATGATGATGCTGACGTTGCCGACGCTTCGTTTTCTGAAAAAGCTGTCAACCGTTCAGACTTTGGGAGGTGTGCTGCCAACTCTGTCAGTTCAGCATTTAATGTTTCTGACATTCGATGGACAGCTGAGGGGGCACATCGATTGGCGTCCTACTGGGTATGGGGACGCATGGGGGCGCATCCTCTGTGATGCGCTTGTTTCTGAAGGGCGCATCTGTGTGATGCGCCTGAAGTCGAAGGGCGCGAGCGGCTGTTTCGTTCCTCGAGTGCTTTAAATAGCCGTATGGCTAAATTCGAGGTGTCCGGTTCACCCATTAAATGTAAGTTTATTGCACAGAATTCGGAGAGACATCCACTTGGCGCGTGGGTTTGATCTGCTCGGCCTATAAATAGTGGCATGGAGAGAAGGTTTGCTTCTCGTTCTCTCACGTACTTCCACCATGAACTTGGGTACTCGAGTGCACACTGTTGACGAAGTGCTCCCGAGGGTGAAGATGAGACGCCATGTCGTTATTGATGCACTTGAAGGTGACTATTACATCCAAAAGACGGAGTCGAAGGCTTCCGAGGCAGGCGGAAGGTGCCTGTTGCATCCAAAGATAGGGATGCTCGGGCCTCGTCTCCGTTGTTCCGGAAGGGCCGTAGATCAGAATGGCGGTGCTAGGCCGTCTTCTTTTGGCTTTTGAGGCTCTTTCTCTGGATAGGGGGGTTAATTGCCACCCTCGTCCTGCTCGGCCAGGTGAGCTTGGTTGGAAGAGCGGCACATAACTGGACTGCTGAAGGGATGCACATAACTGGGGATGCACATAACTGGGGATGCTCATAACTGTGCTGCTGAAAAGGATACGCCTTGCTGAGGGCGCATGGTGGGATATGCCTGGTTGAAGGCGCATGGTGACTGCTGCGTCTGACTGACTGGAGGCGCACGGTGGCCGCTGCGCCTGACTGGAGGCGCATGGTGGCTGCTGGTCGTAGACTTAGGATCTTTCCTTTGTGAAAATTCTCCTTTGTACAACCTTCTCTAGACATGTAATAGACTTTTATATGTGAAATAAAAAGTTCTCTTTCCATGTCTATATCTGTTATTTTTGCTGTGAAGTATTTTGTCTGAGCTCTGGCGTATGTAGTGTCTGGCGCATGGGCTTTCTGATTGTAAAATTACATGCTTCTATAAGACCCCTTCAAAGTTTTCAAAACTTTTGGATAAGTTTTGGAATACTTTGAATAAGAAGCATGGAGGTCAGGGCACATGACTGTTGGGGCGCATGCCTGTTCGGGCGCATGCTCCTCTCAGTTAAATGATAATGATGATGATGCCTCGGTAACCGAAAAGATTAATGATGATCTTTTGGTTTTATTTGTGGTTATCCTTCACAGAACCCGAGGCGACGGCTGAGATCACACATCATCGGGTCACACGTGCGACCAAGCCCTATAAATAGGCAAGAGATGGAGAGAGAGAGTTCTTCTTCTCCGCGCCTTTGCTTTCTTCAGAGTCCTTCTTCAAAACCCTAACTTTTCCTTTTTGAGAGAATGGCTCCCAAGACTCCTCGCGGCGGTGCCGGCAAGGGAAAGGAGCCGGAGGAGTATGCCGAGGGGGATGCCCCTATCACCATTGTGACTCCGGCCGACGTTCGCCCTGCTGTGACGGGTGGGTGTCATCTTTTCCACTATTTTCTTTGTTTAGGCAGTTTTTGGATCATGCGACTGAGTTGACAACTCTCTTCTGCCGACGCACATGGACCACTGTCCTCGCCGAGTTTTCATCCCGCCAACGTGCATAGGTTTAGGCCTTTATCATGCACCGAGGTTTAACTGCGGACGTGCATGGGTTCACACCCTAAATGCGCCGAAGCCTTTGCTGATGCGCATGGGTTTATGCCCTGATGATACGCCGAAGCCTTTGCTGATGCGCATGGGTTTACACCCTGATGATGCGCCGAAGCCTTTCACTAAGGCACATGGGTTTACACCCTGATGATGCGCCAGGCTGCTTTGACACACTTTGTCTTTTTGTCTGACCTTTGATTTTTGTTGTGCCAGTATCGATGACGATTCCGCTGCTGAATGAGGTCCTTCTGGATGCTTCCCTTTGTCAAATGGGAGTTGATTTTGACGAGGCGGTTGTCAATCCTGCCAAGGGTGTTATCTTACAGGATCAACCTCCTGAGAGGATGCTGCAGATCCAGAACCACTTGCCGACTTTTCTCCAAAGTAAGATGGAGAGCGGAAAACTAAAATCTGCTGAATCCGAAAATGTGACCTTTTTGAAACCCGCCTTTTTGTTCGGTGACCGTCTGATCTCCACGGAAGCAAAGATATTGAAGGTCAAAGAAGACTGGTTCTTTTCAGCAAAAGGCATGGTGCTGTACATGCGATAATTCGACCGCCAGTTGCAGCTGACAGCCTTCTATCGTCTAGCTTCGAAGAGAAGGATGTCCTGGGATCTTACTCCTTCTCAGGGAGGGGCCCTAGGAGGTGCTCTTTCGATTGATGCTACCTCGAATCAGAGGGATACCATATCTGCTTCACGAACCGGTCCCTCGTTCAGTTGCCAAACTTTGCGTCCCGGGAGCCTCTACAGTGAAGTCCCAACTGACACTTTTGCCTTCAATGCTTCAACCTTTGCGAGCCGGATGCTGACATCGAGGGTCGTGTATCCGAAAGGTAGCTTTAGGGTCGAAGGTTGGTGTCATCATATCCCGAGGTGGGACGAGTTGACCACTTGGGTGCTTTCGAAGTTCAAGGCTGAGCTTAAGGAGATTGGGCTGACGGCCGCTATTCGTGCCACGCAGGCTGGCGTGGATCTCAATAGGCCTATGTTTCTTGCACTCTTGGAGTTGTTCAATACCCAGACTGGTACTTTCTTCACACCCGTGGGGGAGCTGGGGTTGGCTCTCCATGAGATGTACGAAGTATCCAAGCTTCCCTGGGGCTCAGAGCCGTACGAGAAATATTTCCCATCAATGAGGAGATCCAGGTTCTGGAAAATAAAGACTCGGAGATGATGGCCGTCTTCAAGGAAGTGGCGAGCCATCATTATTTGATGCATCGGAAGGACAGAGTCAAGACTCAACCTCATGTGACTGCTTGGAGGGATTATGTTTTCAAGCAGGATTTGGCGGATCCCTCGAGGATCCGATTTACGACTCTGCAAGGGCTGAAACCTGCGAAAGTGACTTCTGAGATAAGCCGGCTGGGCGAGAGGACTCCTCGTTTCAATTAGGATGGTGAGAAGGCGTATAGCTGCTTCTGGCACTGTGCACACCGGATGTCGTCTAAAGCGGTGCTGACATCATACTTGATGATATGGCTCCGAGATTGTGTGTTTGCGGGCGGATCCGGTGCAGTGGAGAGGGTACACCGGAACCTTATTTTGCCTGCCGTAAAGTTGGCCTTCGAGCGTCCCTTAGCTCTCCTTCCCGCTATGGTGTGTAACCTATTGCGGGGTTTGAGGACTTTTACTGATGACGTGATCCAGGGGAGAGGTAAAAATGACAACTTTCCCTGGTGTCACGACCCGATCCCAAGTTAATGGGTCGAACCGGACCATGCCCAGCCTGCACCGTGGTGAGACGGCGGCAGTAAGCTGTTCCATTGCAGGTATTCACAACAACACAAGTACATTTGTCACAACTGTTCTATTCGGAATTTGAAACTTTGTTTAATAAAATATTCAGGAATACAACTGGAAATGAAATGCCGAAAAAACTACAAACTCAAAATAAAGAAGAAAATACAGAAAGGAAAGACTATCTAAACATCTGGTTCTGTAATCCCAGAATCAGCGTCCTCCAGAGACGGCTCCGGTACCGTCGCAGGGTAGAGAACCGGGTCATAATAGCCATAATAGAATAGCTCGTCATCCTCAGTGTTACCTAAAATGTTGTCTCCAGTCAGGAGGGAGCAAGAACGAAATATGCATCTCATATCTTAAATAGTAATTGGAAAGTGCAGGATAAACAGTTTGAAATAATAATTTTCAGCAGTTTAAAATAGTTCAGTGTGTTTTGAATATGCAAACGTCTATGACCGGCTTGGGTTGATCAGTAGTATCCTAGCGATACGATATGGCTTATCCCCGTATGTGAGAGGGGTAAGCTAACACAGTCAGTTCAGTAGAGGCTTTGGTCATAAACGTTTATACTATTCCCCCAGTCCCAGATTCAGTAACAGTAACAGTCGGTAGAGTTCCGTGCCAGCAGTGTGATTTAACATGTATCTTAACTTTACTAAATAAAATACAGGAATACACAAATCGTAACTTGCCTTATATTAGATTGACTGGAAGAACGAGTCGGTACCGAGGAGGAACGTCAGTTGTAACTTCGAGTTCCTACAGTTGAGAACTCGACTTAGAACCTTTAATAACCAGACTAAGTGTGCTAGTTGCAATCTCTAGTAGTCCTGTCCTAGTCAGATTTTAAATTGTATTAAACTACAGCTAACGATTACGTCGCAACTACGTGCGTTGATTAAACCGGTTAATTGGATTATTTGGAAAATACACGAGAATCAATTACAATTTGGAAAACTTTGTGTTTTGTAATATATTTATAAAAATACAGTTTTCTTTTAGTGATAAACCGTGAACTAGTTATTTACTAATATTTTATCCATTTTAATTAGTTCTTAATTAATCAGTAAATCGCGCTCTAATCTACGATTATGCGACTAATCAAAAACCACCCAAATTTCACATCCACCAGAAAAATAAAATAAAACTATGCTACACAATACAATGGCACAGCTAATGGTCCTAGGGTGGACTTATGCCCTGTACAATTTTCTTTTACATCAAAATAAGAGAAAATGACTTAATTATTAAATAAAGTGCAGGAATTAAATAACTATAAATAATAGCCTAAATATTAATTAAAATAATTAAAAAGATAGCTAAGAGTCTCAGACTCGGTCCATTCCTCAAAATTCGGCTAATACCCCAACGTCCGGTCGGACCGGTGCGTTTGCATTTCGCCGGGGCCCACAGACCGGTACGGTCGTCGCCCGAAAATCAGTTTTAAAATTCATTTTCGAAAACCGATTTTGAAATCAAAATAAATATAGTTTTGTAAAAATTTGGGCAGCATTTCCTCTATTTCGGGACAAACCCAAAACTGGGAAATGCGCCACGGAAACCTGCAAATATTTCCAACCCAAAATAATCCACAGAATATCCACCAAAATAATCCCAAGCCACAGAAAATAATTCTCAATCCACCGAACTTCCTGAAATGTCCGGGATTCCCATAATCAACCAATTCACACCAAACCGGCAGATAAAACACAGGAAAAATAAGCTAACGCAGCTAACCGAAAATACTACGCTGCTAACCGGATTTTCCGAAGGGAATCCGGGGACCGATTTCATCACCGACTCTACGGGAGGGACGAACTACTGTGATTATCCAGAAATTACCAAATTCCGTTGGCGGGGAGCCGCATGAAAAATTTCGGGAAAAATCCGAAACTAAGTTCGGAAGCAGGTCGAAGATCCCGAACAGCGGGAGAGGGCTCGCGAGCAGATCTGGCTCAACCACGCACAGAAGAGAGGCGCGCACGGGAGAGAGATCGGTTGGCTGCGCTAGGGCACGCCTCGTCGGGACAGAGGGTCGGCCACGCGCTGTCGGGGTGCTGCCGGAGTTGGCAGCGCGCGGAGGAGGGGACAGCGTTGGGGTCGCGCTGTCGGAGGAGGCGGCGGCCTCGGGGACAGAAGGGGCGCGCCGGGAAGTGCGGGGAGGCGCGGAGCGGGGTGCTGCGGACGTCGGAAGACGGGCTGGCGGAGGGGGAGGCCGGGGCGCGCTGGGGGTGAGCCACCGGGGTCGGGCGACCGGCGGTCGGCTCGCCGGAGTGGGCCGCGGGCTCGGGACGCGCGCGCCGGAGAGAAGGCCGCGCGGGGCGGGGGCGGCGACGGCCTCGGGGAGGTCGCACGCGCGGAGAGGGCACGGATCTAGAGTGGGGGTTAGGGTTCGGGTACTCTCTCCAGAGAGATGGAGATGAGTTAGGAAAAATAGGTTAGGGAAAAATATGGGGAAGGAGGGAGATGGGTTCTGTGAGTTAAAGGGAGAGGAAGAGAGTTTGAGAGAGTTAATACTCTCTTCTCAGTTAGATCTGAGAAATGGAAAACAGTGGGTTCTGTGAGGAGGAGAAGTGAGGGAAAATAAAAGGAAAGAGTGGGGTGGCGTGTGTGGACAGGAGGGATTTGGGGGGGTGAGTAAATAGAGGGAGATGGAGAGTTGGGGAGTTGATGGGTTGGGAGTTATAAGGAGATGAAAAAATGAATGTTGTAGTGGTGGGAGTTAGAATAGGAAGGGTTTACCAGTTCCTAGGGAGAAGTTGCTGGTCCTTCGGGACCAGCCCAAATGTTTTATTATTATTTTTAATAAATATTAGTTAACCAAGATTTGGAAAATAAGAAAGGGGATTGGATACAGGCTCAGGCCTGGGTCTGGGCTCGGACTCGGGTCTGGGCTCGGACTCGGGTCTGGGTCCAAAATCAAAAATCCAAGTTATTTATAATTTTCGAAATTCTTTCCATCCAAAAATATTTAGTATTAATATTAATAATAATAATTTTGAAATATTAATAAAACATTATTTAATATATATTTACAAACAATGGGTTTCATAATCTTCCCTCCTTAGAAAATTTCGTCCTCGAAATTTAAAGTAAGGTAGAAAAGACAAACATGTACGGGTACTGCGCCCGTAACTCAAATCCAACCATAAGAATTTCCAAGACAGTCGTAGATGAGACGGTTTTAGGGACAAATTTCATTTATGGTGACATCCATGCAGAAAGAATACAAAAAACGAACCAAAATACACGAGGTTGATCAGACCATCATGCACCGGTCCTGATTAGACAATATATTAGTGGGTGCACCCAATAAAATATCATCATGATCAAGCTTGATAAAGAGATAGCTTGCAAAACTAGGCTAACTTCGTCAGCATCAGTCAAGTTTAGAACGAAAAGATAAGAAAATAAGTGATGGCTCGAATTCTGATCTTCTTCTTACCTCTGACTAGGCTTGCAACTGGTTCCTCTGGCACTGAAAAGGTTGGTTCTAATCTTCAGCTCTGAATTATCCAAAATGTGACTTGGATCCGAAATGTAGCATCTGAGCTGTGACGTAGAAGACGTTGTACACTCTCAAGATTAGCTGGTAGAGCTAACTGGTACGCTACTTCCAACACGTCTTAAACTTCAAATGGCCTGATGTATCTGGCCTCAATTTCTGGCTCCGTCGAAACTGATTGTTCCTCTGGTAGGAGAAACTTCACCAAATGCAATTTGGTCTTCCCAAGACCTACCAAATTCCGAGACGCAATATCTCAACGTCTTCAAGCGTCTGGATTGACCTCTCTGATTGCTTGTCCCGCGGTACTCCATGAATCCGGTAGATGTGCTTCCCGTACAATGCTGCCCACTTCTTAGTGGATAAAACCAACTTGGAAAGGAATAAAGTGTGCTGACTTAGTCAGTCGGTTTATTATAATCCAATTGGTGCCCTTCCCTCCTTGGGAACAAGGCAATCCTTACTCAAAGTTCATTATTATACGCTTCTACTTCCACTCCGAATTGTCCAGCAGCTCCAACAAACTTGATGTTCTCTTGCTAAATTCCTCATGTTGACAAATTCACATCTAATCCTATACCTGGAATTGTCCTTTATTCCATAACACCAATCAATGGAGGCATATTCCGATACATCTTATTATCTCCTGAATATATGAAATACTGTGACTGGTGCATTTCTTTCATCAACTTGTTCCTCCGTTTGTCAGCCGATACGCAAAGTCTCGTACCATTCTTCAGAGTTCCAATGCTGATCAATTTAGAAACCCTCGAGTGTTCCTGCCAATACTTGATCTCTAAGCCTGCAAAGTGCCTCGTTTTGAAACTACGTCCTCTTGATTTTGTCCATCAGCCTCGAACTTCATCAATACTGTATCAGCATCCAGCTCCGTCCTTCTATCCCCAGATAGTATAACCTCCAGTCCAAACTTCTCGATGTCTTCTAGCAGGTGCTAGTCCTTGGCTAAGAACTCCGCCATCAGTATCGACCAAGTGCATTAGCGACCACATCAGCCTTACCTGAATGGTACTGCAGGTTGATGTCGAAATTCTTCATCTGCTTCAGCCAGCTTCTTAGTCTAACATTCAGCCCTTTCTGAGTGAAGACATATTTCAGACTTTTGTAGTCCGTATAAATTTTCACTCCCTTTCCATAAAAATCATGCTTCCATAGCTTCAAATAAAAATAATTGCAGCAATTCAAATTAGGCGTGGGATGATTCTTCTCATGAGTCTGTAGTTGCCTACACGTGTAAGCAATTACTTTCCCATGTTGTTGAAGAACGCAACCCAGTCCTTTTCCAGAGGCATTACTGTAAATTGAGAACCCACCGGTTCCTGCGGGTAGCGCAAGGATTGGTGTAGTGGTAAGTCTCTTCTTCAGCTCCTCAATGCCGTCTGGCAAACTTTCGTTCAGATGAACTCTTCATCCTTCCAAGTGAGCTTCGTCACTGGCTCAGCAATCTTGGCGAAATCCTTCACGAACTTCTGATAGTAGCCGGCCAAGTTCAAGAACTTCCGAATTGAACTTGGGGTATACCACTCTTCAACAACAGCTATCTTCTACCGAAATTTCTTCTCTTGACAACATGGCCAAAAATTCACCCTGTCAAAATTCCACGTTCAGGTAACTTACCATAAAACTTCTTTTTCCTCAAAGTTTCCAAAACTTTCTCTGGTGTTCTTTATGCTCTTTTTCAGTCTTCAAATATATCAGAATGTTATCTATGGAGAAGATAAACTGATTCAAATACTCATAAAAATCTCTGTTCATGAGATTCATGAACACAGCAGAAGCATTTGTCAGTCTAACGTCCTGACCAGAGAAAACTACCCATACTTGGTGTTTAAACGCCGTCTTGGAAATGTCCTCTTTCCTGACTTTGATTTGATGGTAGTCAAATCTTAAATCAAACTTCGAAACACCTTAACTCCACACAACCAGATCAAACAGATCCTCGATCCGGGCAGAAAGTACTTGTTCTTTAGTGTCTGGTAATTGATGCACATTCGTTTGTTCCATCCTTCCGGGGAACAAACAAGATAGATACTCCCTAAGATAAAGTTCCACTCTGAATAAATCCTAGTGCCTTCATTGATCTGGTCCTTCATCTTCTTGGCCACCTTCGGGTTGACTCTGTAACACCCTTTAGAATTAGGGTAAGAGTCGGGGACTAGGTCAAGGGTGAATCCTATGTCTAGATCTGGGATAATCCGGGGAGGCTATCAGGGAAAACATCTGCCATAAGGGTGTAACTAAAAACTTCTATTCATGTGGAGAATTACAACAAAAACTCTTATGATTGATCTAGGGGCATCCTGATACAACTTCCAAAAGATGTTGCTATTCAGCGGTTCTAGGTACTATTCTTCATGGTCCTGGCTCTTGCATGAGCAGTCTCCAACTGCTTCCTTTTCTAAGAACCTCGAGTATACATCATGCCTTATTGTAAGGGGCAGGGTCTGCTGGATAGGAAGAGGGTCTTTAGGTTGTGGCCTAACAGGTGTTGCTGGAATATGAGCTCTAGTTTGATGGAAAGATAAGGGGCAGTCCTTTACCCGATGTTCAGCAGATCCACATGCCAAACATTGTCCCAAACTCTTGCGGCAACTATCGACCTGATGACCAGGCTTATTACAATAGTTACAAGTCCAAAGCTTCTTACTGCAAGACTGCCGGAAAGTAGAGTACTCGATGGGACCTAATATCTTCTAGATTCAGGGGTATCCTTCCTAGGGCAAAAGTTCTGCTCTAACTTGGTTGGAGGTAACTAAGGCTACATCATGACGTTCTTCATGTCTTCTCTCATGATATTCTTCTGTTCCTGCTGGGCTTCAACTTGTGCTTTCTGGAACTCCAGGGTTTCTTGAAATAGGACAACCATTTGGAAGGTGTCTGCTGGTACTGGTGGAGCAACAAAAATGGATACTCCACCAAGGAAATGTAACTCAGTTGAGATGAGGTAGGAATCACCAGTGTAGTGAAAAACTTCACTGGATGCATTATGCGGACGGTCAAACAGCCGCGAGGGGAAAGACCCTGGGCTTGGTTGAGGGGATGGAGTATGATCCGGAGATAACACCTCATCGCCAACAGGATTTGGTCTTGTCAATGGTCATTCTCTGGAAGGTTTAGGACGCACTCATAAGCAAGGTAGCCTACCAGTCTATAATCAACCAAAAATATTTAATAATAAAATAGTTCGGTCCTATGTCGTGACAAATTGATGTTCTAGTGTTCTAATTGCTTCTAGATAGGTTTTCCTAAGTTGTTGTTGTAGACCTGCATGGGCCACCACTAAAAATATGTCACGACCCGATCCCAAGTTAATGGGTCGAACCGGACCATGCCCAGCCTGCACCGTGGTGAGACGGCGGCAGTAAGCTGTTCCATTGCAGGTATTCACAACAACACAAGTACATTTGTCACAACTGTTCTATTCGGAATTTGAAACTTTATTTAATAAAATATTCAGAAATACAACTGGAAATGAAATGCCGAAAAAACTACAAACTCAAAATAAAGAAGAAAATACAGAAAGGAAAGACTATCTAAACATCTGGTTCTGTAATCCCAGAATCAGCGTCCTCCAGAGACGGCTCCGGTACCGTCGCAGGGTAGAGAACCGGGTCATAATAGCCATAATAGAATAGCTCGTCATCCTCAGTGTTACCTAAAATGTTGTCTCCAGTCAGGAGGGAGCAAGAACGAAATATGCATCTCATATCTTAAATAGTAATTGGAAAGTGCAGGATAAACAGTTTGAAATAATGATTTTCAGCAGTTTAAAATAGTTCAGTGTGTTTTGAATATGCAAACGTCTATGACCGGCTTGGGTTGATCAGTAGTATCCTAGCGATACGATATGGCTTATCCCCGTGTGTGAGAGGGGTAAGCTAACACAGTCAGTTCAGTAGAGGCTTTGGTCATAAACGTTTACACTATTCCCCCAGTCCCAGATTCAGTAACAGTAACAGTCGGTAGAGTTCCGTGCCAGCAGTGTGGTTTAACATGCATCTTAACTTTACTAAATAAAATAC
Source organism: Iris pallida (assembly GCA_029216955.1). Taxonomy (NCBI): domain Eukaryota; kingdom Viridiplantae; phylum Streptophyta; class Magnoliopsida; order Asparagales; family Iridaceae; genus Iris; species Iris pallida. The sequence continues at coordinate 10,598,124 of JANAVB010039818.1, forward strand.
AGGAATACACAAATCGTAACTTGCCTTGTATTAGATTGACTGGAAGAACGAGTCGGTACCGAGGAGGAACGTCAGTTGTAACTTCGAGTTCCTACAGTTGAGAACTCGACTTAGAACCTTTAATAACCAGACTAAGTGTGCTAGTTGCAATCTCTAGTAGTCCTGTCCTAGTCAGATTTTAAATTGTATTAAACTACAGCTAACGATTACGTCGCAACTACGTGCGTTGATTAAACCGGTTAATTGGATTATTTGGAAAATACACGAGAATCAATTACAATTTGGAAAACTTTGTGTTTTGTAATATATTTATAAAAATACAGTTTTCTTTTAGTGATAAACCGTGAACTAGTTATTTACTAATATTTTATCCATTTTAATTAGTTCTTAATTAATCAGTAAATCGCGCTCTAATCTACGATTATGCGACTAATCAAAAACCACCCAAATTTCACATCCACCAGAAAAATAAAATAAAACTATGCTACACAATACAATGGCACAGCTAATGGTCCTAGGGTGGACTTATGTCCTGTACAATTTTCTTTTATATCAAAATAAGAGAAAATGACTTAATTATTAAATAAAGTGCAGGAATTAAATAACTATAAATAATAGCCTAAATATTAATTAAAATAATTAAAAAGATAGCTAAGAGTCTCAGACTCGGTCCATTCCTCAAAATTCGGCTAATACCCCAACGTCCGGTCGGACCGATGCGTTTGCATTTCGCCGGGGCCCACAGACCGGTACGGTCGTCGCCCGAAAATCAGTTTTAAAATTCATTTTCGAAAACCGATTTTGAAATCAAAATAAATATAGTTTTGTAAAAATTTGGCCAACATTTCCTCTATTTCGGGACAAACCCAAAACTGGGAAATGCGCCACGGAAAACCTGCAATATTTCTAACCCAAAATAATCCACAGAATATCCACCAAAATAATCCCAAGCCACAGAAAATAATTCTCAATCCACCGAACTTCCCGAAATGTCCGGGATTCCCATAATCAACCAATTCACACCAAACCGGCAGATAAAACACAGGAAAAATAAGCTAACGCAGCTAACCGAAAATACTACGCTACTAACCGGATTTCCCGAAGGGAATTCGGGGACCGATTTCATCACCGACTCTACGGGAGGGACGAACTACTGTGATTATCCAGAAATTACCAAATTCCGTTGGCGAGGAGCCGCGGGAAAAATCTTGAGAAAAATCCGAAACTAAGTTCGGCAGCAGGTCGAAGATCCCGAACAGCGGAAGAGGGCTCGCGAGCAGATCTGGCTCAACCACGCACAGAAGAGAGGCGCGCACGGGAGAGAGATCGGTTGGCTACGCTAGGGCACGCCTCGCCGGGACAGAGGGTCGGCCACGCGCTGTTGGGGTGCTGCCGGAGTTGGCAGCGCGCGGAGGAGGGGACAGCGTTGGGGTCGCGCTGTCGGAGGAGGCGGCGGCCTCGGGGACAGAAGGGGCGCACCGGGAAGTGCGGGGAGGCGCGGAGCGGGGTGCTGCGGACGTCGGGAGACGGGCTGGCGGAGGGGGAGGCCGGGACGCACTGGGGGTGAGCCACCGGGGTCGGGCGACCGGCGGTCGGCTCGCCGGAGTGGGCCGCGGGCTCGGGACGCGAGCGCCGGAGAGAAGGCCGCGCGGGGCGGGGGCGGCGACGGCCTCGGGGAGGTCGCACGCGCGGAGAGGGCGCGGATCTAGAGTGGGGGTTAGGGTTCGGGTACTCTCTCCAGAGAGATGGAGATGAGTTAGGAAAAATAGGTTAGGGAAAAATGTGGGGAAGGAGGGAGATGGGTTCTATGAGTTAAAGGGAGAGGAAGAGAGTTTGAGAGAGTTAATACTCTCTTCTCAGTTAGATCTGAGAAATGGAAAACAGTGGGTTCTGTGAGGAGGAGAAGTGGGGGAAAATAAAAGGAAAGAGTGGGGTGGCGTGTGTGGACAGGAGGGATTTGGGGGGGTGAGTAAATAGAGGGAGATGGAGAGTTGGGGAGTTGATGGGTTGGGAGTTATAAGGAGATGAAAAAATGAATGTTGTAGTGGTGGAAGTTAGAATAGGAAGGGTTTACCAGTTCCTAGGAAGAAGTTGCTGGTCCTTCGGGACCAGCCCAAATGTTTTATTATTATTTTTAATAAATATTAGTTAACCAATATTTGGAAAATAAGAAAGGGGATTGGATACAGGCTCAGGCCTGGGTCTGGGCTCGGACTCGGGTCTGGGCTCGGACTCGGGTCTGGGTCCAAAATCAAAAATCCAAGTTATTTATAATTTTCGAAATTCTTTCCATCCAAAAATATTTAGTATTAATATTAATAATAATAATTTTGAAATATTAATGAAACATTATTTAATATATATTTACAAACAATGGGTTTCACACCTGGGCTGAATTGTCATTCCATTATCTTATGGGATGGCTAATTCTGCATCATCCGAATGTGATGAGTCCCGGTCCGGAGGAGGATCATGTTGAAGGAGATGCCTTCATCCGCCGCTTCTACAAGAGGAAGTGGTTATACACTGGCGTTCCCGTTTGCAGGAGGGTTTTGTCCTACCTTCAGGGGTGGGAGATTGTCAAGGTTGGCCCCATCTTCAAAGATTTCGAGGCCGATCAAGATTTAATTGACTCGGGCGAAGATGCGATTACTTTACCGAAATAGGGTTTTCGTTGGTTGTAAAGCATTCGGCCTTCTCACCTGATCTACCGCAACCAAAATAGATGTTATCTGGAGCCATATCTGTCCAGTCGGTTTGCTCGCCAGTTTGGCTATACTCAGTTGATGCTACGGAATCCCAGTAGCAGTCTGGGGTTCATCGGTAGCTTGCTGGACGGAGCCCGGGGCTGGCAATATTACAATGCCGAGTGTACTGGTGTTCAGTTTACGGCACCCGTTTACAACCCTCGGCCGCAGATCCTGTATTCGGCCGCCAAGCTGTATTGCACTATGAATACTGCGTCTCCTGGTTATGACAGGGAGACTAGTTTCATCATTGGAACTCAGCTAGAGGGCACGGCGAATATGTTGATGGCAGCCCGATCATATCGTCCACCAGAATTGGCGGGGTATCGGGCTGCTGCTGCAGCACCAGTGAGAGATCCCTCTGTTGGGAAGAGGCGGGCCAACACAGAAGCTGGTTCATCTGTACCAAAAAGGCCGAGAAAGATGTCGACTCCAAAGGCTACAAGAGTGCCACTTGAAATGCCAGCAGGATCAGTTCCTGCTGAGGTAAGGCGTCCTCTGTAATTCTGGTTCATCTTGTCATTTTGGTGACTTATGCTTTTCTTCTTATAGGGATCGTCGAAGAAGAAGACCCGTATTTTAAAACTGGGTGTTAGTAAACCGAAGGAGGTGGCAAGCTCTTCTGATGAGCGCATTACACCGATGATAATGTCTCCCATGTAGGAGAGTCCCGAAGATGTTCCTGCGGAGGTTTTAGTATCTCCTGACTTTGTTGAAAGAATTGTGGAGGTTGCAACAACTTCCGGGAAGGTACAATCTGCCATGGAGGCCTTGGATGTTGAGGGTCCTACGGACTCGAGGCATCCTGATGATGAAGTGGATTGGAGTTCGTCGCCTTCCGATGACGTCCCTCCGGCGTTGCAAGAGTCTGTTGCGGGGGCAACATAGGTGGTTGGAACAGAGGAGAGGGTTGATTCCCCTCCTTGTCATGATGAAGGGAGGTCGGTTGTATCATTGCCGAGTCCTACCCCAGCCTCACCCGTGGAAATTGAGGTGGCTACCGATCAGGAGGTAGTGACAGATCCTGTCCCTGCAGAGGGACTTGAGAAGGATGAGATTCATCTGCCAGTCCTGTCTCCCGGGGCAGGCCAGGAGATGAGTGTTGATCTCCCTGTTCTGCCAGGGGAGGTATTAACCGTTGATAGGACGTTGGGGGCAGAAGAGGTGGCCGTTGACGTCGGTGGTTCCTCCGAACTTGAGAAGGGTAAGGGTGTGGAACCCTCTGTTGCTCCTCCTACTTGGGATACTATCTCGACGCCTGTGCCGGCTTCCTTTGTTCCTTCGGCTCCTCGGGTTAGCAGTTCGGCTCATATTGATGAAGAGCCTACTGATACCGAGGTTCCAGTCTCGCAGGTTGAGGTTGGCGGATCTTCTTCCGGTCCGCTAACTACAGAAGCTCCTCCAACTCCTGCTATGACGCTGCAGGTGCTGGCGGACGCAGATGAATATGTGAAATTCATCGTCGAGGGGGTGTATAAAATGCTGCAGAGGGGTGTATCTGCGGTGATGGATGCCAACGGGAGCTTCGCGACGGCAAGAACTCTGGCAATGCCTTATATCGAGCTGATCCGCGTTCACCAGGGCCACGACCATATGGCCGAGATCCTGGAGGCTTCGGTGATCGAGCTGGACCAGCGGCTCACGGAGCTTCAGCACATCCAGCGAAACGACCTTTCCGTCTTGATAGATGCAGAGAAGGGGAAGTTGATCGCCGAGATTGAGTCTTCCTACCAGGCCACTGTGAGCATCTGGGAGCGCGAGGTGGCTGAGACTGAGGCTGCGGTAGGGCAGTTGTCTCAGTCCATGAAGGAGACAATGGAAACGCGAGCTGCGTTGGACGCTAATATCGCGGAGATCAACGCCCAGATGCGCCGCCTTGAGGACCAACGGGCCCGACTCCAGTTAGATGCCGAACGTGTCCAGGCTGAACACGTAGTATTCAAGAAGGAGGAAGCAACTTTCACTCACCGGGCTCTTGTCCTGGCTCGGCATCGACAACAGCTTGATGAGAAGCATGAGAATGATACTTCTGCTGAGGCTGTTGAATTGATGCATCAAAAAGATGAGCGTCGAGTCCTGGCGACTGTGGAGGCTCATGCAGCCGACTTGAGACGTCGAGTTAGAGAGCTCTCAGCCAACCCTGGGGATGTTTAGGGACTGTAGCCTCTCTTTTTTATGTTTTTTTAACTCTTGTTGGGGGATAGTGTAGTTTTGTACTCTCTCTTTTTTAGAAAATAAAGAAGTACGCAACTTTTGTGTTCATTTTTGTTATCATGAACTTGATGATTTGTGTGGACCTATTATCTTTTGTGCACCTTGGCTTTTAGGTACAGATAATAAGTTTGAAGGAACCAACATGTTTGCTCAGAGGTAATGTGGACGTGGCAATCATTGGGGTTCAAATGATAGTATCTTCCTACTCAGAGGTATTATGGACGTGGTAGGAGTGATCCTGGGGGATACGCTGAACAACTCAGAGGTGATGTGGACGTGGAAGTTCTGCGATCAATATACGACAACGCAAGGGTTATTTGTACGAGATGTTTACTCAGAGGTAATGTGGACGTAGTAGACATGAAGGATAGCATAGGCTTACGAAGTGTAAGATTTCGCTTTGTAGGGTGTAGAGGGATAACTCAGAGGTGATGTGGACGTGGTTGTCTTTCTACTGGAGGATGCTACGAAACAGCTGGGTTCCGGCAGCGTATGGTTTTGTTGGAAGGGAATTGTCTGTGAATCCTGATGGTTGGGTCCATAGATCCCCTTGTGGAAGCACATATCTGGAAGATGTCAGGAGTAGTACTTCTTCAGGAACTTGCCGTTGATGGGCATCATGAACAAGTCTCCATTGGGTTTGGCGAGGCGGTATGCACCGTTTGAGTATACCGTCTCAATAATGAAAGGTCCTTCCCACTTGGGCTCAAACTTTCCTGGTGTCTTGTGAGTTAACACCATCGGCCTCCTGACTGCCAGAACCAGGTCACCAACTTGAAAAGTTCTCTGTTTGACCTTCTTGTTGAAAGCCTGTGATATACGGGCTTGGTAGAGTTCGATACGTTATTGAGCTAAGAGACGCTTTTCGTCAAGTGCCTTCAGCTCCCGCAGATGACGACGTTGATTGTCCTCTTCTGTGAGTTTGTTTATGATTGCTACGCGGAGTGAGGGTATCTGGATCTCGAGAGGCAGTACCGCTTCACTCCCGTAGACCAGGGAGAATGGTGTGTTGCCTGTTGGGGTTCATACCGTTGTGCGGTAGGCCCAAAGACATTTGCCAAGCTTTTCGTCCCAGCCACGTTTGTTGGATGACACGACCTTTTTGAGCAGCCTAACGATAGTTTTGTTGAACGCCTCGGCCAATCCGTTTGCTGCCGAATTGTAGGCAGTTGATGCCACGTTTTGAATACGATTCTTGTCACAGAATCTGCTAAAAACATGGCTGATGAACTGAGGACCATTATCATGGATGATCCGCCTGGGTACTCCGAAACGGTAAATGACATGGTGTTTGATAAAGCTGACCATCCTGGAGCTCTTTACTTTCGCCAATGAGACTGCTTCTGCCCACTTGGAGAAGTAATCGGTAATGGCCAGGATGAAGCGGTGCCCCCTTGATGAAGGAGGGGTGATCGGCCCTACTATGTCCATGCCCCTGGCTTCGAAGGGCCAGGAGGCGACTGTAGGGTATAGTGGTTCTGACGGTGTATAAATGAAGTCTGCGTGAAGTTGGCACGCATGGCACTTCTTAGCATAGTCAACAGCATCAGCGGCCATGGTTGGCCAATAGTAGCCCATGCGTCGCAGTCGATCCTGTAACTTAGGACCAGGTTGATGAGCTCCGCAAGTTCCATCATGAGCTTCTCGAAGAGCTTCGGTCGCCTCTTCGTTGGACAGGTATCGAAGGAGAAGTCCATCATAGGAGCGTCGGTACAACATTTTAGTGGCTGTATCATAGAAGAATCGAAGAGAACGTCTGCTGACTGAGACGGCTTCCTTCGGGTCCTCTGGAAGAATTTTGTAGATGGCGAAGTCGATGAACGGGAACCTCCAGTCTCGGACATTAACACCAGTACCTGTCGGCATGGCATGGTCCACTCGTAAGCATAGGTTGTTTTTAGGACAAACCAAGTCTCGGCCAACTACCGTGACGTAGTGTTGAGTCCCAAGGGGTGCTGCTAATGAGGCCGCGAGGCCAGCCAGAGCATCGGCCTCTAGGTTTTGTAGATGAGGTACGTGTTCGATGAAGAACCCGGTGAAGGTTAAAATGATGTTCAATGCAACTTCGCGGTAAGGGATCAGATCTTCATGGCGAACCTCGTATTGCCCTCTGATCTGATTTACGACGAGCTTTGAGTCGCCCTAGGCTTCCAGATGATCCACCCCCAGCTGTCGTGCCAGCTGGAGTCCCATAATGAGCGCGTTGTACTCGGCAACATTGTTGGAGCACGGCTTCGACAGAGAGTAAGCATGTTGGATGACCAGCTGATCGGGGGAGACTAAGACTACCCCCACTCCTGCGACGATCTGGCCTTTGGGGCCTGTTCTTGAAGTGCCATCGAAAAATATCCGCCAAACGGAGCTTCCTTTGGTGACATTTGATTCTTGGACCTCATCCAGGATGTCTTCATAGAGTCTTGAGGACTCCGGGATGGGGTGTGCAGCTAAAAAGTCGGCCAGGGCTTGACCCTTAACGGCTTTTTGTGGCACAAACACCATGTTGTATGGTGTTAGCAGGATCGCCCATGTAGCTAGCCGGGAGTTTAATGACCCTGGCTTCGTCATGAGGACTCTGAGGGGATTGACTCGGGAGATGACATGAATTGTCTGGCCCGAGACATAATGGCGAGTCTTTTGGATGGCAAACACTAAGGCCAAGCACTCCTTTTCAACGGGGTTGTACCGGTGTTCAGCCCCGATGAGCGTTCGACTGAGGTAGTAGATCGCTTGCTCGTAGCCTGTATCGCTGTTTTGAGCCAGCATAGCGCCCAGGGAATGATCCATGGCTCGGACGTAGAGCATGAATGGTTTGCCAGCGACGGGTGCCACCAGAACTGAGGGCTCGTCAGGTAAGCTTTGATGTCGTCGAAAGCCTTTTGGCATTCCTCTGTCCAGACGTAAGAGACTCCCTTCTTCATGAGCTGGGTGAAGGGTTGACATTTGCCGGAAAGGTTTGCTATGAACCTCCAGATGTACGCCAGACGCCCCTGTAAGCCCCGAAGTTCTCGAAGATTCTTCGGAGGGTCCATGTTGAGGATGGCTTTGGTCTTCTCGGGATCAACATGAATGCCTTTCGCCGTGATGACAAAGCCCAAGAATTTTTCGCTAGAAACCCCGAGGAAGGATTTAGCAGGGTTCATCTTGAGTTGATGTGCCCGCATGAGATCGAAGACTGTCTTCAGGTCCTGTAGGTGATCTCCTTTAAGGCGGCTCTTGACTGCGATGTCGTCAACATAGCATTCGACTATTTTGCGAAGATGTTGGCGGAAGATGGTGCTCATAGCTCGTTGGTATGTCGCACTGACGTTCTTCAAGCCGAAGGGCATCACTGTGTAGCAGAAAACGCCCTTTGGAGTCCTGAATGACGTATGTTTTGTGTCATCAGGGAACATCTTGATCTGGTTGTAGCCCGAATACCCGTCCATGAAAGACATGCGCTCGAAGCCACATGTGTTGTCGATCATCACGTCAGTGATTGGAAGCAGGAATTTGTCCTTCGAACAAGCATAGTTGAGATCCCTGAAGTTGATACAGACTCGTATCTTCCCATTCTTCTTGGTGACGGGGATGACGTTGGCTACCCAATCCGGGTGTTGCTCTTCACGGATGAAGCCGCTAGTCAAGAGTTTGTCTACCTCCTGATCGATGGCGTTCATGATGTCCGGACGAAAGCGCCGCTGTTGTTGCTTGATAGGTTTAGCATCGGGTAAGATGTTTAACCTACGCATCGCGATTTAGGGATCAAGTCCCGGCATATCTTCGTAGCTCCAGGCGAAGACATCGATATATTCTTTAGCCAGCTGGATTAAAGATTCTCGGTCTTCTCCTTTTAGGCTTTTGCTGACGAAGATGGGTTTGGAAGAAGATCCCTCCCCAAGGTCGATCTGCTCGACTTCATCCTCGGTGGAAGGTTCACGTAATTCGAAACGAGACTCCCATTGTTGTCCCAGGCGTTGAGCCCAGGGTTCTTCTTCGAAAGGTTCCGGCGCTTGGTCCTCACCTTCATCTTTTTGAGGTTGTACTGACGTCATGTTAGCTGACAGCACTTTCCTGAAGACTGATCCGATACTGGTATCGGAATCCCAAGTCGATGCTTCGGACGAGTGGGAATGTTCTACGTCTTCTGCGTCTGAATTCTCTGGAGTTGATGGCGGCGTGACATAGCCTACCCCCCGTCGAGTTTTGTTGTAGTAGTCCTGCGGCTTTCCTTTAGGTGTTGGAAGCCGGAGAGGGAGACGTCGACCTTTGCCGTAGTTCAGGCCTTTGTCACTTCTTAGGTCGTAACCCATCTTTTGGATGAGGTACTTTGCTTTGTCCGTATACCGATAGAGTTGCATTCTGCCGGCATCTGGTTCTGGCTCGAGTGGCTGGAGGTCTTGATGACGCTCGACCTTGCCGAAGATGATGGATTCTTCGTCTCGACTCCTTGGAGGGACTATGTAACAGACTCCTTGAGACGGGACTACTCGATTTACATGATGGACGGTCGTTATTTGTGTTTGTAACGACCGTAGAGCGTTATCTAATGTATACATGGCATTCCAATGTGGAAGACAAGAATAATTAAAAGACACTCTATTATTGATGAAATACGAGATTTTATCCCGTGGGATTACATTGTCTAAGGAGGGTGCATCTACATCAGCAGAGATATATTCGCCAAGCTCCTCATCTGTAAGCACTGGGGTTGGATCAGGAGAGTCCATTACAGCTTTGATTTTGGGATCCGAAAGGGTTATGTGAGCCCTCCGTGGCATCTTGGATGACTGCGGCGGCTTGCCCTTAAGACGCACCTTCAGTGGTGCCTCAACTGTGCCTCCAGTGATTGGTGCCTTCCCCTGTAATTTTGCCACCAGGGGAGCCGATGTTTGAGGCGGCTTTCCCTTGAGGCGTATCTTCAGGGGAGCTTCAGGAGTTGGTGCTTTTCCTGGTAGCTTGATGCTCATTGGAGGCACCTTCTGGGGCGGTTTGCCCTTGAGTTGGATCTTCAAAGGGGCATCGGGAGTCATCTCAGGCTCCATGTCCGGCTCAGCTGCCATCTCTGTCTCGTCATCAGCGTCATTGGCTTCCTCCTCGTCAAGTGACTTGTATAAGTCGGAATCGGTGAAGTAGGCTTCAATCCCTTTGAAAGGATCGATGTCTGCGAACTCCGTCCGGATGACGCCATTGGTGGATACATATTTCATGCATTGGTGGAGCATGGAGGGCACCACCATGTACTCATATAGCCATGGTCGACCGAGCAGGATGTTGTAGTTGACTTCGGCATCCACAACATAGCAGGTCACCTCAGTTTTGAGGTTACCGATGTGACACTTCAGTCGAATTTTGCCCAGTGGCTCGCTTTTGCTAGCGTTGAAGCTACTGATGGTTGTGTTGGAGGGCGCCAGCCGATATATTGGGATCCCCAGTGTTGATAACAGCGCCTTCGGAATGATGCTGAGCGAAGACCCCGGATCGATCTGAATCCGGTTCACCTTGAATGAACCGATATACCCTGTATAATACAACGGCCGGTTATGTCGGTGGTGCTTAAGCAGCATGTCTTGTTGGGTGAAAGTTATGTTTGGGATAACTTCATCCGCACAACGACAGTGCGCACAAGTAGTTGGGAGGTCTTCAGGCTGCTTGACCTGACTGAGAAAGGATTCGGCATCCTTCAGAGCTTCACAGAGAGCTTCTCGGGAGTCTTTGGAAAGACGCAGGAGCTCGAACAAAGATAGACGGGCAGGAGTACTGGCCAGTTGTGCCAGTATGTCGAAGTTATGGGGCTTGGCTAGCCCCGAAGCATTCTCCTTTCGTAGAGGTCTGTCGAAACGAGCCTCCACCTGCTTCTGCTTATTGGCTGTTGAGGGCTTAGACGGGCCCTCTTCCTGGACAGCGGGGACGGTGCAAGGAGGCACCACCTCGGCGGCAGCTTCGCCGGGTTGGACGTTTTGTTGTGAACGCGTCTGCACATGAAGCGCCTCTTCTGTTGAAGAAGAGACCATACGGCAAGACTTGATCTTCCTGCCTTTGGATTTGGAGGTAGGACGTGCCTCCGGTTGAGTCACCTCGGAGACGAGGTCGGGGTGGACCCATAGGACCTCTCCTCGAGATGTGGTAAGTGGGATGAGTCCACTCACATTGTCATGGGTAGGTGGTAAGTTAACCACCTCCATTGTCGCCTTAAGAATGGGGACAACACCATCTTGTGAGGTAGTTGGCGGCAAGGTGCCGAACTGGAGTGACACCACATTGGCTGACACCGTCTTCTCTTCATAGTCGACGGAGATTACATCCGCATTGATCATGCGCTGGATGTAATTTTTGAGGACATAACAGTCCTTGGTCGGGTGTCCGACAAACCGATGGTAGTGACAGTACCTCGGGTTGTCCACTTTCCCAACTTCATCGGGCCGCTTTGGGTCCGGAAGCTTGATTTTGTCACCCTGCTTCAGTATCTTGAAAAGTTGCAGAGTGTTTTCGTCGTTGAACGAATAAACCTCCTTGGGCCTTGGTACAAGTGGAGGTTTCTGAGTAGGCGCAGATGCGCCTTTCGAGGCATTAACAGTCAGTGCCTGCTTCCCCTTTGTCTCACGTCCGGGGTTGTTGGCTGCAGACCTTTTCCTCTTGTCATCAAAGACAGGGAAGCTGACCCCCAGAAGACGTGCATTGGCCGCCTTCTTTTCTGCGACTTCTGCTTCGATGATCAGGGAGCTCCAGTCGGGAGGAGGAGTAGAGTTGAGCTAGAGTTTGACTGCAGGCATCATATTCATGCTGCAAGAGGAGAGGAGCGCATGTTCCGGCATGCCTGGAGGTAGTCTGGAGTAGGCCTGTCGGAAACGTTCGATGAACACCCGAACCGTTTCCTTCTTCTTCTGGCGTATCTCTATGAGGGACGCCATTGTCATGTCCTTCCCGCCGTCGTAGAAGCGGTCGAGAAAGAGGCGCGTCAAGTTGTCGAAGGAAGATATTGAATTGTCGGGAAGGCTGCAGTACAAGTCGTACGCCACTCCTTTCAGTGCCCCAACAAATATACTGGTAAGAAGCGCGTCCTCCTTCGGAAGATGTCCCGTCTGAGACTGGAAATACGTCAGGTAGCGACGAAGAGAGTCCTTTCCGTCGTATGGCGTCAGTGTTTGTGGTTTATACTTTGGAGGATAAACCACTTTGTTCCACTCGATGGGATAGGGTTGGGGGATACCCATCTTCTGGCGCTCCTCTTGCCTGTTCTTGGACTCAAAGCGCTCCCGCAAGTCCTTGATCATTTCGACCACATCCTCTGTGGAGCTAGGAGTCGGGGAAGGTGGTACCACTTGGAGTTGAGCGTTTGAGGGCTCAGACGTCCGGGGTACTTCTCGGTGGTCTGTGTCTGAGGATACCCGTTGAAGGGGTACGCTCGACTCCCCATTGGCCCCTGGGTCGGGACCGGTCCAAGGTGTTCGGGTCAAGGCCGACCGTATTTCAAATACCGCCTGAGTCAGTATTTACATAGAAGCAGAGAGGGTTTTGAGTCCTCCCTCTAATGTGTCTATGCGCTGGACGATGTCCTGGGGTGGCGCATCAGACTCGGAATCATCCCCAGCCATGTATACTGTCATGACACGGCCGGGAGTGGATGGATTGGTGGAGGCTTCGCTCTCGGCCTCACTCTCATGTATGGGAGTCGCCTCTCCTGGAGCTTCATCTTGGCCACCCCCAGCCACGTTCTGGAGGTCATTCTCGACGGGCACATCTGCAAGGGTCTGATTACCCTCAGCTCCATCTTGAAGGGCCTCCTCGTCTCTGGAACTACCCCTAGCTGAGTTCTGGGGGACATCCTCGTTCTGAGGGGCCTCTGGGAGGCTAACTTCGCCTCGAGGGTGAAGATCCGCCGCAGCTGTGCTTTGGACATCTTCGTCTTCGGAAACAATTGTCTGACTACCCCCAGCTTCCTCCAAGAATTTCTTCCTCGACCGAGTGCCTTCGAACACTCCGGAGGACGAGACAGCTGTCTTGGTTTTTCTCGGCTGGCTTTTGGATAAGGACGAGGAATTGTCGGTCGTCCTTCGAACTGACGAGGAGTTGGAGATCACGTTGCATGAAGCAACCCTTGGCTCCTCTTCTGTTGACACCTTCATCCAAGGCGATGTCGGAGGGGTGTCGATGATTGCAGCCGCTGGAAGACTGACTGCCTTGGTGGTACTGCCGTCTTGCAACAGCAGTTGATGGTGACCACCGCACAAGTATGCCCCGTGAGAGGCACATCATGCTTGTTGGTCGACTCTCCTGACCGGCGCTTGTGAGTGATCACGTTACACAGGTCGTTGGAGGAGAGTGCTACCTTTGCACCCCCTTCAAGCGCATGGCAAGGCCAAGCGCTGGGGTGGTCAGGTGAGTGCTGCGCCCCCTGATCTGATACCAAACATGCATCCCGATCAGTAGTGGGGGAACCACAACATTTGTTTGTCTTGCTCGACTTGGTTGTGTGCGCAGTAGATGCGCCCAAGTGAGACAAGGGCTTTGAAGGTCGGCTCGTTCTCGGCGCCGCAGCACTCGAGTCGACCTTGTACAACTTACCATCAGCAGCGCGCATGATTGTGAGCGCATGCTTCTGGCTCGTTGCTGGCATAGCACATTTGGGACGCATGGCCCGTGCTGCCTTGGACTTCTTCGTACCAGGCCGCTGGGGCACGTAGTACTCAGAATCCAAATTTTCCTTGCCACTACAGTGAATGAGTCTGTCAAAGACAGAGATCTTCTGTGGCGCATCAGAGGTGATGCGCGGGGCATTGGCTGCGCCCCTGCTCCGTCGACGCATCTTCCTCGTCTGAGAGGGAGATGGCTGGAGAACGTGGTTAGCAGCACGTTTCCCCGAGAGATGTGCTGTACTAGCGGGCGCATCTTGGTTGCTGAGGACGTCAGCAGGAAGGGAAGGCTGGATTGGCTCATCCCCTTCGGTGGTGGTGCCCGAAGCGTCGACTTTGTGCACCCAGACTCGGCGGGTCTTCTTCGGCTTCGGCAGCCGCTTCGAAGGACTCGCACTGCCTTCAGATATGAACTCCTCATATGCCTGTTGATTGAGGCGTACGACCAGCGTCTTGTGGGAGGAGCCCACCTTCACGTCGTCGGCTTGCGACACAACTTTCTCGGTGGAGGAGAATGAGGTCCCCAGCAGAGTCGCCAGCTCGTTTGCCATTAAAATTCTTTGATTAAATTTAAATACAAACAGAACAATATTACAATATAGGACTTAGACGTAGTCCTAGGAGTACACTTTTGTTTAATCTGGGTCCCTTGTGCCGATGGAGCGAGTGGTAATGCGTTAACTCCGTTGACGAGCTGACAACGGTTATCGGTTCTCTAAAGGTTTGGATTGCTCTGGGTGCTGGAGCTGGCTGAGAGGATGAAGACGTTGAGTGTCTGTATCTGCCTCTCTGGTGGTGCAAAGTCTCTGTGTGTTCGTTGTAGATAGGTGTGTGTGTGTGTCAGAAGGAAATGATCCCTCTATTTATAGCTTTGCAGGCTGGCTGCTCATGCGCGCATATGTAGGATGTGCCGGTACGTGGGGACGCCACGTAGAGATTGCTGATGGAGGCACAAGGGTGATGCGCCCTGATTGAGGGGGTTGACTTCTTCATGTTGCTGTTGTGAGCCGGCACATAGCGGAGAAGAAGATCTTTCTGTTGCTGAGATCTCGGATGAGTTGAGTCAAAGGACACGTGTCATCGACCCATGGCTCGGAGATCTCGGATTTGGTGGGGGAGATGATCTGGTAGAATGTGCCTTGGATTGGGCGCATGAGGAGACTTTGGCTCGTAACCTTTAGGAGTCACGAATCATTCTGGGCACATGGCTTTTGATGCGCATGCAGGCGACTTTGGCTCGTAACCTTTGGGAGTCACGAACCATTCTGGGCGCATGGCTTTTGAGGCGCATGCAAGCGACTTTCCTTCTGTCTTTTGGGATCAGAGAACAGTCTGGGGTGCATGGATTTTGAGGCGCATGCAGATCTGGACCCATGGCTGCAGAGGTGCATACGGGTGGATGAGTGGCCACGTGGCAGTAGCCGTCGGAGTAAAGTCATGATGATGCTGACGTTGCCGATGCTTCGTTTTCTGAAAAAGCTGTCAACCGTTCAGACTTTGGGAGGTGTGCTGCCAACTCTGTCAGTTCATCATTTAATGTTTCTGACATTCGATGGACAGCTGAGGGGGCGCATCGATTGGCATCCCACTGGGTATGGGGACGCATGGGGGCGCATCCTCTGTGATGCGCTTGTTTCTGAAGGGCGCATCTGTGTGATGCGCCTGAAGTCGAAGGGCACGAGCGGCTATTTCGTTCCTCGAGTGTTTTAAATAGCTGTTTGGCTGAATTCGAGGCATCCGGTTCACCCATTAAATGTAAGTTCATTGCACAGAATTCGGAGAGCCATCCACTTGGCGCGTGGGTTTGATCTGTCCGGCCTATAAATAGTGGCATGGAGAGAAGGTTTGCTTCTCGTTCTCTCACGTACTTCCACCATGAACTTGGGTACTCGAGTGCACACTGTTGACGAAGTGCTCCCGAGGGTGAAGATGAGACGCCATGTCGTTATTGATGCACTTGAAGGTGACTGTTACATCCAAAAGACGGAGTCGAAGGCTTCCGAGGCAGGCGGAAGGTGCCTGTTGCATCCAAAGATAGGGATGCTCGGGCCTCGTCTCCGTTGTTCCGGAAGGGCCGTAGATCGGAATGGCGGTGCTAGGACGTCTTCCTTTGGCCTTTGAGGCTCTTTCTCTGGATGGGAGGGTTAATTGTCACCCTCGTCCTGCTCGGCCAGGTGAGCCTGGTTGGAAGAGCGGCACATAACTGGGCTGCTGAAGGGATGCACATAACTGGGGATGCTCATAACTGAGCTGCTGAAAAGGATACGCCTTGCTGAGGGCGTATGGTGGGATGTGCCTGGTTGAAGGCGCATGGTGACTGCTGCGCCTGACTGACTGGAGGCGTACGGTGGCCGCTGCGCCTGACTGGAGGCGCATGGTGGCTGCTGGTCGTAGACTTAGGATCTTCCCTTTGTGGAAATTCTCCTTTGTACAACCTTCTCTAGACATGTAATAGACTTTTATATGTGAAATAAAAAGTTCTCTTTCCATGTCTATATCTGTTATTTTTGCTGTGAAGTATTTTGTCCGAGCTCTGGCGTATGTAGTGTCTGGCGCATGGACTTTCTGGTTGTGAAATTCCATGCTTCTACAGCACGGACTAAGCTTCTCGCCTCCGCCAAAGCGAATCGTGCCCCGTGTCGAAGAAATCTTCAGGAACACCAAAGCACCAACCTAGACATAAAACAAACTCAGAACACAGGACAGACAAATCACAAACAATCACAAACAGGAACTGAAACTAACCTCGAACTCTAACGGTCTCCGGTGGCTATCGGTCCAATGCCGCTGCCTATCCTGAGCCACCCGAAGTCTGTCTCTAATCAACCTGACCTTCTCAGCTGCATCCACTACCATCTCCGGACCAAGCAGCACCCTCTCGCCAACATCATCCCATGATAAGGGAGTACGGCATCTCCGTCCGTATAGAGCCTCGAATGGCGACATCTCTATACTGGCCTGGTAGCTGTTGTTGTAAGCAAACTCTACCAGGTGAAGATGATCCTTCCAAGAACCCCCGAGATCTAGCACACACGTACGAAGCATATCCTCCAAGGTCTGGATAGTCCTCTCCGACTGCCCGTCTGTCTGGGGGTGATAAGCGGTACTAAACTTTAGCGAAGTGCCCAAGCTAGCCTGCAAACTCCTCCAGAAGTGGAAAATAAAACGGCTATCTCAATCTGAAACTATGCTCACAGGAACCCCATACAATCGCACGATCTGACGAACATACAGCTCTGCCAACCTCTCCGTAGACAATCCCACCTTTAAAGGCAAAAAGTGGGCCGATTTGGTTAATCTATCAACTATGACCCAAATCGCGTCTTTTTCTCCTGGAGACCATGGAAGTCCGGACACAAAGTCCATGGTGATGTGCTCCCACTTCCACTCTGGAATGGGTAGTGGCTGTAGCAACCCACCAGGCCTCTGCCTCTCGGCCTTCACCTGCTGACAAACCAAGCAGCGAGATACAAACTGAGCTACCTCATGCTTCATGCCGTACCACCAAACGTGCTCTCTCAGATCTCTGTACATCTTGTTGGCACCAGGATGCATAGAGTACTGAGAGCGATGAGCCTCCTGAAGAACCTTCTCCCGAAGCTCTCCACTCAGAACGCACAGTCTAGCACCGTGCCGCAGCGACCCATCTTCGGCAATAGAGAAATCATCAAGTAGCCCTGCCTGCACCTGCTCCCTGATGCACCTCAGGACAACATCATCATACTGTGCTGATCTGACTCTGTCCATCAACTCAGACTGAATCTGCAAGCCCCACATCTGCACCTCCATGCCCGAAATAATCACTTCGATTCCCAAACTGTCCAGGTCAGCCAAAAGATGACGGTCTGATGTCAGATACATAGCCACTGGATACCTGCTCAAGGTATCTGCAACTACGTTGGCCTTCCCTGGATGGTACTGCAAGGCGATATCAAAATCCTTCATCAGCTCAAGCCAACATCTCTGCCTCATGTTCAGCTCCTTCTGAGTGAACACGTACTTCAAGCTCTTGTGGTCAGTAAAGATCTCAACCCGCTCTCTGTACAGATAGTGCTTCCACAACTTCAGGGCAAAGATGACAGCGGCTAACTCCAGATCGTGAGTCGGGTAGTTCTTCTCATGAGGACGTAACTGCCTAGATGCATAGGCAATCACCTTCCCGTGCTGCTGAAGTACACAATCCAGATCCCGGCCAGAAGCGTCGCTGTAAATCGAGAAACCACCGGTCCCAGACGGCAATGTTAAGATCAGAGCTGATGTCAACCTCTTCTTCAGCTCATCGAAGGCGGCCTGGCACTCCTCAGTCCAGACGAACTCCACGTCCTTCCTGGTGAGTCTAGTCATCGGCTCCGCGATCCACGAAAAATCTTGGACGAACTTCCGATAGTAGCCCGCCAATCCCAGAAAGCTCCGAATCTCGACAACTGTACTGGGCGTAGACCAAGACTCTACCGCAGCAATCTTTTTCTGGTCTACTGAGATCCCGTGCTCGGTCACAACATGACCCAAGAACTCGACCTGGTCCAGGAAGAACTCACACTTCGACAACTTCCCATACAACTGCTCCTTTCTCAAAGTCTCGAGCACAATCCTCAGATGCTCCTTGTGCTCCTCAGGCGTCTTCGAGTAGACTAGGATGTCGTCTATGAAGACCACCACGAACTTGTCAAGGTACTGATGGAATACCTTGTTCATCAAGTTCATGAACACAGCTGGGGCATTGTTCAACCCAAATGGCATCACTGTGAACTCGTACTGGCCGTACCGAGTCTGAAAAGCTGTCTTCGTAATGTCTTCCTGCTTCACCTTCAGCTGATGATAGCCGGACCTCAGATCTATCTTTGAAAACACCCTGGCACCACTCAACTGATCGAACAAGTCGTCGATCCTTGGCAATGGGTACTTATTCTTGATAGTAAGGTTGTTGAACGCCCTATAGTCGATATACATACGCATCGTACCATCCTTCTTCGGTACAAACAGGACTGGCGCTCCCCAAAGCGATGAACTGGATCTAATGAATCCCTTGTCCTGCAGCTCGTCGACCTGCTTCTTCAGCTTTGCCAACTCGTTATTGTTGACTCTATAGACGTGCTGTGAGATAGGCTCAGCACCTGACACTAAGTCTATAAAGAACTCAATGTCTCTATCCGGCGGCATCCCAGGCAACTCCTCGGGAAAAACATCCATGAAGTCAGCTATCAATGGATGCGGCAATGCCTGCCCCGCCAGTAAAGCTCCGCAGAACCCCTCTCCCGGCTCAGCTGCTCCTCTAGCAAACACAATCTCTGGCTCTCCCGGCGACCTAAACAAAATCCTACCACCTCTGTAAGCCCCTGTTTTTTAAAATTCATTTTTAATTAGTGTTAGTTGAATTTTTATGTCATTTATAGCCTTAAATAATTATTAGGAATTTTTAGAAATTTTCTAGAAATTTTAAATAATTTTTAAATGATTTTTAAATAATTTTAAATGAGTTTTAAATACAAAAATATTGATTTGTAATTTTTCTAAAATATTTTAATATCATTTTGCAATTGTTTGAAATGTTTTTATATCAGTTTGTAATTAGTGAATTGTTTTAATTGAGAAGTGCAAATTTTATTTTGCATTTATTCACTGATAAAACCTTTGTGCAATAACCAAAACCTAGAGGACCTAACTGCTAAACTACCCAAACCCCCCCGACCAGGCACTCTCTCTCCTCACCCACTCCCGTTGACCCCCGACCGACGACCGCCACGCCGACGGGCAGCCCCCGCCATTTTCGGCTGCCCGACCGACCTAGCACCGCCCTAAAACCCTATAAAACTCCCCCTCTCTTCCCTGACCTAAACCCTAATCCTAAATTCTCCCCACAGCCACCGACGACCCCCTTCTTCCCCGACGCAACCTCAAACCCTAACCCTACTCCGACGAGCTTCGCCCAGCCCCACCGTCGACTTCCGTCGCCCCCAACCACCATCAGTCGACGTGCGGTGACGAGGCGACCCCAGCGCCACCGGAGCGCCACCGTCCCGACCACTTCTCCGCCGTCGAGCTCCTTCGAAAACCCTCAAATCGTCGGACACGTGAGTAGCGGGATCAAAATCGTGTCGTGCGTGTCTCGTCTTCACGCACGAGACTCGCCAGGACACGACGAGCTTCGTGCTGTGCTCGGACACACGAGACTGAGCTCGTACGTGTCGTGCTAAGCGAGGACACGTTGATACCTGTGTCCTTAACTGTCAGGACACAGGATAGTTGTTTTTTTTATTGATTAAACCAACCTAAACTAAATAAAATGAACAAAACCCTAACCCTTAACACGAGCAGCGGGCTGACCCCCCTGGCCAGCCCGACCTAGCCTAAACCCCCCCCCGCTCTGTTGGCTCGGGTTCGAGCCCCTGCCACTGCTGTCTTTTCCTTTTCTTTTCTTTTTTCCTTTTTCTTTTTCTGTTATATTTATGTATAATTATATATATATGTATATACATATATTTGTATATATATATGTATTATTATATATAATATATTCATGTATATATACTTGCTATTTTTTTTATATATATATACTTCATCTTTTTGTACTTTATTATTCTATGTATATATATATATATATATATATATATATATATATATATATATATATATATATATATATATATATGTACTCTTTACATATATATACCCATTATGTAAATATCCCTATATTTATGTATATATATATATTATTTCATATACATACTATTTTATATATGTATTTCACTTAGCTTAGTGCAAATTATTTTTATAAAATAAATATTCATACTTTTATAGTTACTAGGCATAACTTTACCATATTAAAATAATAATATTTATTTTGACTATTACCAAATTATATTTTTATTGTATTTAAATTACTGCAACCATTTGGTGTCCAAGCCTAGCATGGGTATTTGGGCCCAAATGTGTTTTCACACATTCAAGACCTGTACAAGTCATATTGGACTTGATTCATGGCCTTGGGTCCTGTATTTGAACCTTGGTTCAAATTATATACATGAACAAAATACGCAGATAATTAATTATTGTGTGTAATGCTGTTTTTGATTTTCTAAAAATACTTAAAGTACTGCTAAAATTATGGAAAAATAGTTTTTAGATACTATGTTACTTTAGCTAATTTAGTATAATTTTTGTAGTATTTAATTTACTGTTTTGCCACTAGTTTGGCATATGAAACCAAAACTCATTTTCTATATACTTAGAAAAACTGATTTTTATAAAATATTTGTACTGGTTAATAAATTCCAGAAAAATTATAATAAATTTCTATGATTAACAAGGATCACTTTGGTACTTTAATTTAAACAAAACTAGGCTTTTTGTCTATCTCTAAAATTGTTAGAACACAATGGTCTTTTGATTTATTTATTGATTAATTACGACTTGTAGCTTTTGTGTTATTTTGAGTTTTAGCCGTGTTAAACCTCAACCCCTCACTAGTGTAAAGACCCTAGAAAGTTAGTTAAAGTAGTGTGTTACCCCACATTTGTCTCCTATGCCAAAATCATCATTTTGGCTAGGTGCCCAATCACAAGTCGTGTTTCACCAATTAGAGTCCTAGTATTTTAACTTAGTGTAAAAACTAAGTTATTGTATTTACTTCTACAGTGACGAGTTACCGGACATCCGTAGCACTGTTATCGCAGCTTGTTTTGTTTTGCTTTGCTAGAGGCAAGTACTTTCTACGAACTTTACATATTGTCACATAAATGAACTGCAAACTCCACCATGTTAAATGCTGATCCTTGGAGTAGCAAGTTAGAATCTCTACATGTTGTACTTCCAGTTACTACCATGCTTAGAACTGTCTTTATGTATCTCTCACATGATAGAATACGGGTTATGGGGAAACTAATGGTAGAGTACGTGATCATGACCCCCCCTATAGTAGCGAGCGAGGTCGCATTTTATATGCATACCTTGCCGTAGGCCATTATTCCGCATTTCTGTACGGATGTACACCTATGCTTGTTGACTTGTACGTATGTACATTTTATTTACATGTACCACAGTACATTGTACATCTATTGACCGATCACGTACTTGCTACAGTTTTAAACACTATATGTACATCTGTCTCTATGACATATGTATCCTTGCCATGATAGACTATGTGATGCCATGTTTCCAGTTATTCCTCACATGTTCATTTTTATGTTTCATATGCTAGTTTGCTAGATTCAGTACTTGCTCCCGTCCTGACAGGATAATGTTGTAGGTGTCCTTACTGAGGAGGAGTTACTCTGCGACACCTATTATGGAGTTACTGCCGAGGACCCGGCTCTGCCTTACGAGGATGTTCCTGCGGGGAACCTCGCCTAGTTGTCTTTTGTTTACTTAGACTTTTGAGAGTAGACATGTATTAGACTATATCTTTTTGTAACTGGACATATATCCAGTTTTACTTTGCAGTTCACTTGTACTTGGACATTTTACTATATACGATGACTTTTGTGTTTGGAGCATTTATGATTCTTCTTCACTTATAGAACTGTTAGCACATTTAGTCTTATCCTGTTGTCCTTAGAACAGCTTACTACGTTTTACCTCAACGTAGGCTGGGCATGCCTCGGCCTGGCCCAACAATTTGGGTAGCGGGTCATGACAACCTCTGCAATCTATACTAGCATGGTGCATGCTCAACCAATCCATTCCGAGTACCACATCGTACCTCGGAAGGGGCATTACGAGCAAGCACACACCCAAAACTCGGCCTCCTACAGTAACTCTCCGCCCCTTGCAGATATTATTGACCAGGATGATGCCTCCCCCGGTCAATATCTTGAAAGTCCTACCCAAGGGTTCAGCAATAATATTGTGTCTCAGAGCAAAGGAGACAGACACAAAGCTATGAGAGGCACCGGAATCAAATAAGGTAAATGCAGGAAATGAATCAAGAAGAACGTGACCTGCCACTACATCGCCTACTGGCTCTACCTCCTCCTCTGCTGTCAGGGTAAACACTCTGCCCGCAGGGGCTCCCCTCTGGTGCTGCTGAAAATGCTGTTGCTGCGTCTGAAGTGGAGGACCTCTCTGCTGAACCGCTGGTCCTCTGGCTGGCTGTGCTCTGTCCTGGACTCCTCGGACTCCTCGAATACGGTAGTCCTTCAGCTGGTGATCGGGCGCCCTACAGTATAAGCAGACGCCCAATCTCTTCCTGCAGATCTCTCTAGTGTGTCCTGGCTTTTCGTAGAAGTTATACTGTGTAGCCGGCCTCTGGCCCTGACCCTGACCCTGATGCTGCTGGGCACGCGCCGGTGCCTGCTGGAACTGCAACTGAGGCTGCTGCTGCTGGAACTGCCTCTGCTGGAAATATGGGCGCTTCGCCGGCCTTGCACTCGAACTGGCTCCCAGAACGTCACTGCTCCTCTTCGGCTTGAGGCCGAAGTCCTCCTCTGCAATTTGAGCCTCCATCAAGATCTGCTCAAAGGTCGCGTCTCGTCGCCCAGATGTGCGAGTGCGCACTGCATGAATGAGACCCCTCCTGAACTTTCGGGCCTTGCACCCCTCATCCTGGACCAAACTTGGTGCAAACCTGCTCAGGCGGAAGAACTCCGCTGCATACTCGTCTACCGACGAGTTCCCCTGCACCAGACTGGCAAACTGCCCCTCCAAAGCTGTCAAGGCTACATCTGGGTAGAACTTCTCCTTAAAGAGTTTCCTGAAGTCCTCCCAAGATATACCTCTCACCGACGCACGCGGATCCGTGCGGTACCAAGTCAGCGCTATGTCAAAGAACTGGCTCGCTGCAGAAGTCACCCACAGACCTCTCGGGACCTCTGCCAACTCCAGACTTCGCTGGACATCCTCTAGCCAGTCGTCCGCGTATAGGATACCCTCAGTACCCTTGAACTCCCGCGGGTTCATCTTCCTGAAGTCGAGATGTGTACCGGGCCTCTCCTGACCCTGCTGCTGTGCTGGTGCTCCCTGAACTGTAGCCGGTGCACCTCTCTCCATTGCTGCCATAGCTAGCTGATGTGAGTTCTCCATAGTCTGTCGTAGCACCTCTGCCTGACGGTGCTGTGCCTCTGTCTGTGCTCTCTGTGTCTGCAGCATCTGCTACAGAAGGGCCATCATACCCTGAGTGTCTGCCGGTAACTGAGGCGGCGATGGAAGAATATTAGGGATGACCAGGGGCGGTCCCACTGTTGGAGGTGGAAGACCTCCTGGAACTGTCTCTACTGCTGCTCCCGCCGGAAGGGCAGGAACTGAGGTGGCAGCTCCCTCGGCTGTAGCTCCCGCGGCCGGAGGTGGAAGACCTCCTGGGACTGCCACTGCTACTCCCACAGCCGGAGGTGGAAGACCTCCTGCCGGACAATTAAATTCAATGCAAAAGAATTTGTCATGGTAATCAAAAGATCAGAAATTTCCTAACATGTGATTGAGTAACTCCTATCATACCCTAGATCCTACATCCTAATTGCAGGCTCGTAATTAGTACTCTAAGTCGAGCACCATTACGAGTTCGCACTAGTTGTGACACTGACCTGTATGGGCCACCACAAAAACGTGTCACGACCCGCACCCTGAAGAGGGGCACGAGCACGTGGTTACGTCCAGCCTACGCCGCAGTATCGGCGGTAGAACGCTGTATATAGGGTCTGTAAATACTATGACTAAAACAGATAAATGTACCTATACAGTATATATACTCCGAATGGAGGTGACATAGCAATACAGTCTCAATCACATATATCAAACTAAGGTAGATAGCAATGGAAAAGAGATATGATAGATAAAACAGGAAATGAGTTCCAAAATCCACAAGTCAGAGCTAAACATAAACATCCAAGTCTTAGAAAATATACAAGATACTACAAAACTGAAATGTACTAGCTGGCTCACAGGCCAGGCAAACCTAACTAACTATGCTACTCAGGATGAGCAAAGTCTAGTGGCTCTACCAATAGGCCACGGTCTAAATCTAGTCCATCAGACTCAACCCCATAGTAAGTCGGGCAATCAGCCTCTGAATCATCTGTAAAATTTGTCAACGTATCCTGTCAGGAAAATGAGCAAGTACAAACACCAACAGCAGTTCCATATGAATTGAGAAATACTATAAGAGACAACAATAATAAAATACAAGACAAAAGATATAGGTGACTTGGGAACCATTTGAAAGCCGAGTTACAACCCTTGAACCAAACAAGGACAGGAGTTGTAACCCTTCTTCCAAACAGAACTTGGTCTCAAATCATGGTACAGTATAAAGGACAGATAGAGCATGTGAGAAATGGAAATCATAGCATGGTGAGAAGTACAGAAAGTAAAACTGAACTGGAATATAAGATACGCTAAAATAAATATAAAAGTGATTTGAACTATTAGAGCGATATGTGATCGGCTAGGGAAGCAAGAGATGGTTATCCACTTGGCCCGACAATCCGCGGTGTCCTCAACGGAGAGTCATGCCGTCCAACCTGGATAACTGGTAATGGGGTGTCTGCTACACCCTACGTGAGTGAGGGTGGCGCTAGCAAAATATAGTTACAGGAAGGCTTTGATCACATAACCCCTAATAATTCCCCTATCCCCGAATAGTATCACGGATCCGGACATGGCACGTCATGACACGGGGTTCGAGAGCAGGGTCCAGCCCACTCCCAAATCAGTGTCTATATAAGTACAGGAACACAGAAATATTACATACTCATATACCAAGGGAGTCTAGGAATAACATCTCATGACAGGATCCAACGTATACTAGTCCGTAAAACGTCATGTCAGGAATCATGTAAAACACTACGACTGAATCGGATATAGTAGATATCAAGACAATGAAAACTATCAGTGAATGTACTCGCATGTGGTCCTGAGCTGATAGGGTGAACAGACGCTCAGAGTGATCACTGACCTAAAATAAGATACTATGAGTCAAACAGGGCTTAATACTAAAAAGAAAACTAATATAAGTCATGAATGCAAGTCTAAGTCAAAACTAGGTCAATCAAAGTCAAACTGAGTCATACTAGGTCATACTGGTCCATACAAGGTCATACTAGGTCACTGGGAGTCAATCCAAGTCAAACTGGGTCAAACGGGGTCAAAGGTTGACTTACAGTTGACTTTTGGTCAAAAAGTCAACTCTGGTCAACCATGGTCAACTCTAGGTCAACCTTAGGTCAAACTAGTCTAATGTTGACCAACTGTTGACTTGTAGTCAACTGGTCAACTCTGGTTTGGTTTCGGTCAAATCTGGTCGCTTAAAGGCTACGTTTGACTCTCGGTTGACTTTTGTTGACTTTTGGTCAAAAGGTCAACCGACGTCAAAACTAGTCTATGAGCACCATATTTGATCGTTACCAATCAAAGGAATCAAGTTCTAACTCTATCTTAGACTTCTAACACAAATACCCTATTCCTAGGCAAAACTAGCATTACACTACCAAGGTAAATCCCGATACCTTGCCCAATCCCAAGGAAACCCCGCTAATACCCAAGATACTAGCCTAGGCTCCTTAGGGTAGCTAGATACCAACCTATCTAAGGTTTACCTACCAAGGAAAATAGGTATCCTAGGTATCTAGGCTATGTTGGAATACATGGGTATGGTTTACTCTATTCCTAAACCATATCATGAATTTACCCTCACAACACTCTCACAAAAATACACTCATATATCTCACACTCATAGGTTCCCTATAGGTTTCCTATTAGTTTAGATATAGGCTATACTATAGGTTACTAGCTTCACTCATAGGCTCTCACACACACACATACAACCTCACAAACACTCACTCACACATAGCTATATCATGGACAGGTTTTGTAGTGTTGATGGGGCTGTCATGGGGACATGCTAGGACTGTTAAGGATGGGTTTAAATAGGACAGCCAACATATGGTTTTAAGGACTGTTAAGAGGAACTAACTGGACTGAAATTGAAGTGGTTTTAAGGACTGGTTTTATGTCAAAATAAGACAGCATGTATAGGGGAAATCGGGGACAAAAGGACAGCCATGGGGGCTTAAAATCTGGACTGTAAGAAGGGTTTTGAGGGGACATGTTGGGGCTGTCCTTGGTCAGTCCAAGGGGCTAAATGGGCAGCTATATATGGGTGTATTATGGACTGAATTTAAAGGGCTGAATGTAGGCCAAAGGGACTGGAAAATGACAGCAAGGGGGGGTTTCTGGACTGAAAGGCAGTCCAATGGACAGCCATGGATGGCAAGTTTGGGGCTGAACTGTTGGGAGAAATGACAGCCAAAGGGGATGTGCAGGACTGAAATTGTGGGGGTTTTGGTGGGCTGTTCTTGACAGGAATGTGGGGTCTGAACTGTGGGGTTTAAGGGAATGTAATGACAGCCATCAAGGCTAAAACTGGGCTGTTTATGAAGTCAATATGGGACTGCACTGTGGTGGGGTTCAATGGGTGTTTCCCTCCCCTCTCTAACACTCCAAACTCTATCATAACTCTCTCACAAATACACACATACATACATTCATCTACTCTCACTCATAACATCAAACACCTATCCTTCACACCCTCTACAAACACAAACACACACTCCCTAATCCTCTCTTGGCCGAACCTGTAGCCTCCCCCAACACCAACACAAAGCCACACACACATATCCCATAGATATATATATCCCCATATATAAACCACATTATATATATATATATATATATATATATATATATATATATATATATATATATATATATATATATATATATATATATATATTAACAATAGGATACATTATGATACATTGGCAAACTCATTCCTAAACACATGTAAAATCTGGAATAATATTATAACACACTAAAATTAATGCACAAACAAAATGCATGTGTCCAAATAGGGGATTTTTCCTATTAGGACACGATCCTACTCATTGGACACATCTACAAATGTCCAAATGGACACGAAATGGACACCAATGGGCACCAAACCAAGGGGGTCATTCCTATATGTCAAAATGAATCTGATGCATGAGAGAAATGAGAGAGGGAAAGGATTTATACCTCCCGGTGATTCGATTCGATCCCGAAATGCCACCGACACGTAGGAATCCCAAACGGACACGAACAAGCTCCGAATCCTCTCAAACTTGAGGAGCTCCTCCCTTGGATTGAATGGAGAAGGAAGGATGAAGGTTTGGTGGAGAAATAGAAAGATTTGGGGATGATTTGATTAGGGTTTGCTCTCAAATCAATTTGGGGAAGAACAAGAGAGAGAATGGAAGAATGGAATAGGAAATAAAGTGAAGTGGCTAATCCCTATCCCAACTAAAGGTGGCCGGCCACTATAGGCTATTTTGTCCTATATGGGAAAAGTCAAGAAGGCTCCTCTCTAGTCTATTTGCTATTATATAGGTAAGGGGTTAAGTCGGGGGTAGTTTAGTCAATCCTAAACCACTAATCCAAATTAATACTAACCAAAATAATTAGCCTAGTCACTAACTAAAATAACTAACATGTGGGCCATGGCTAACTAGTTTGTGGGTCCGCTAAGGTCAACACTACCCCGGGTTTCCGATACAAGTCGGAATGAGTTGAAATTCGAACATGTCTCAAACAACCCCAAAATAATACAATAAATAAATAAATAATTCCAAAATAATTTTAAAGTGGAAAATTACCAAAATATCCCTGTTCATGAAAACTGGGGGTGACATATTATTATTTCTTTTCCATATCTCGTACAAAGTATAATAATAATGACATGGTTATACACTGATATACATAATTTCGTACATGGTTGTATTGTGGTGAAAGACGTGTAAGGTTATGGTTGACGTGTTAATATTTTTTTAATAGGTGCACGTTGTACCCCTTGAAAAAAAAATCATGTCTACACCACTCGGTACGAGAGGAAAATTATTCGGTGAGCCGAGCTCACCGTGCAACACCTTGATTCTCCTACAGTTGATGGCATAAAAAATGAGTGTATACATTGACAGCTTTGAACGGTCCTTATTATTTCCATGCCATCAAAGAGGAAAAGAATCAAAATGCACGGCAAGTCCGATAACTTCTAGAGGGATAAAACATAAAAATAATTTCTAAAGGCACCCCACATTTTACTCCAGTGCAGTCCATTAGGACTGCCAACTTTTCGTTGACAGTCTATCTTAATATTCAATTGCTAGTCCTTTGTTGACAATCTATTTTAATATTCAAATTCTTTAAGACTGCTACCTTTCTTGACAGTTTATGTTAGAACTATCAATAAATTGACAGCCCTAAAAACTGAATTGTCCTGAAGTAAAATGTGGAGTGCCTTTAAAAAGGCAAATGTTAAAGGCCACCCCCAAATTACTAAGGGCCACCAACTTCAAATTTTAAAAAAAATTACAAGTTTGCCATTTTAAAAACACTAAGGGCCACCAACAGTGACTGCAGGACTTGCCTGCAGTCCAAAGTGAAGTCAGGACTGCAGGACTTGCCTGCAGTCCTCCAATAGTCCTCCGTAAATAGGACTGTAGGGCAAGCCCTGCAGTCCAGAGTGAAGACGGACTGCAGGACTTGCCTGCAGTCTTTCACAATTTTTTTTTTCTCGGTGAACTTCCAGTTCCAACTGCCTCTTCTTCTTCAAAAAACCTAGACATCCTCAGCTCGGAATGGCGACACTAGCGAGTCCTTCGTCTCCGAGCTGCCTCCAGCTCCGACTCGGCCACAGGTGAAGTTTGGATGTGGCAGTGGGTTCCTCCCTCGTCCTCCCACCGTCCGCTCGAGACAGAGAGGGAGGGGAAAAGCTAAAGGAGCTCACCGGGGAGCTGTCGGCCACGTCGGGTCGGCTCGGCTCGGCTCCACCACGGAGGCGGACAGCAGCGCGGTGCTGCGGATGATGGCGGTGGTCGCGGTAGAAGAGGCCGGGCTGGAGGCGACGGCGACCGCGGGTCAAGTGGTGGCTGGAGAAGAAGTGATGGTTGCAACGGTGGGGGGACGGCCATGGAGATGGTGGTTGAGGGAGACGACGAAGATGATGGTGGTGGCCGCGGCGGAGCCAGCCGGGTCAGGCGCGGGGGCGAGAAGGAGAGGGATCTCGGGGAGAGGGAGAGAGCAGTGTGGGGGAGAGAAGAGGATAGGAGAGAGAGAGAGAGTGGCTGGGAGAGAGAGATGAGCGAATGAGAGGGGGCTTCTCCAGTAGGGGAGTGAGGAGAGTTGAGAGAAAGGGGGAGGGAACGTCGGCGTCCAGGTCGCCCGTGGGGGAGAATGAGAGGGCGTCGACGTCGCTGGCGCCGTCGTCGTAGGTGCGGAGGAGGCCCGGGAGGGAGAGTCCGGCGGTGCCGGGGAGGACGAAGTCGGAGTAGGTGCGGAAGACCTCGTCGAGGATGGCGGACTGCAGGGCTTCGGTGGCCCTTAGTAAACTTGTGCAACTTTGGTTGCTCTTAGTAAAAGAAAAAAAATTCATGGTTGCCCTTAGTAGGAGGGTTGCTCTTAGTAATTTAAGGGTGGCCTTTAACATTTGCCTTTAAAAATTACACAAATTGATATCTAAATTTTATCTCAAAGTTGTAAGTACATCAAAATCCCCACAACCTTATCTTCATCTCTTCTTTTACTCCCAAAAAAAACATGAAACTCTCTCCACCACCACCTCCACCACCCACCACCCTCCATGCATGGCTTCCTGCTCCTTCCCCTCTCCAATCTCCTTCAAACCACATTCCTCCTCCACCACTTCCCATGCACGCAAGCTCCTCCGCAGAGCTCCTCCCCAGAGGCTACAACACGCCCACTCCAAGAAACCCCCCAAACCCAGCAGGAACCAACCGACCCATCCTCCAAACCCCACCACCCACGCAGAACCACCACCCGCTCCTCCTCCTCCTCGCTCCTCGGAAGCCACCATATCCAACAAGCACGAGCTCCGGCTCCGGCTCGACATGTGCTCCAAGTCCGGCGACGTCCTCTCCGCGCTCTTGCTCTACGACTCCGCTCGCGAGCAGGGCCTCCAGCTCGACCAGTACCACTACAACGTCCTCCTCTACCTCTGCTCCTCCGCCTCCCTCGGCGTCATCCACCGAGCAAAGAGCGGGAGCCGACGGAACCCCCGCGACAGCAGCAGGACCGCCGTGCACGTGGGCGACGACGTCGGCGCCTACGCGAGGGCCCGGGGCTTCGAGATATACGAGACCATGCTTTCGGAGGGGGTGCCGACGGGCGAGGCCGCGCTGACGTCCGTCGCCCGCATGGCGATGTCGGCGGGCGACGGCGACGCGGCGTTCGGCGCGGTCAGGCGGATGGAGGAGCTGGGCGTGCCGCGCAGGCTGCGGTCCTACGCCCCCGCGATCCTCGCGTTCTGCGGCGCGGGCGACGTCGACAGGGCGTTCGACGTGGAGAGGCACATGACGGAGTCGGGGATCCCCCCCGAGGAGCCCGAGCTGGAGGCGCTCCTGAGGGCCAGCGTTAGGCTGCGGAGGGGCGACAGGGTCTACTGCCTGCTGCACAAGCTCAGGACCAACGTGCGGCAGGTCTCGCCGTCCGTGGCGGAGGTTATCGAGGAGTGGTTCCGGAGCCCGACTGCCTCGAGGGTGGGGAAGAGGAAGTGGGACACGGAGGCGGTGGAACGGGCCATGGAGAACGGCGGAGGGGGGTGGCACGGGCTGGGCTGGCTAGGGAGGGGGAAGTGGACGGTGGCGCGGGCGAATGTCGACGACAATGGTGTTTGTGGCGGCTGCGGCGATAAGTTGGTGACTATAGATCTCGATCCGGTCGAGACGGAGAATTTCGCTAGGTCGGTGGCGGATATAGCCAGCAAGAGGGAGAGGAGCTCGAGCTTTCAGAAATTTCAAGTACCAGAGCCTAAACTTGTTAATGAAAAGTCTCCGTTCTTATTAGCATGTCTAGGTATCTTCTTAGGTCTATGTTGCACGAAAAATGGAGTCTATGTTGCACGGACACAGATACGACACGGTAAGCACACAGACACGGACACGGCACTTATTATGGTTTGTCTGGCCTAATGTGCATTTTGAATTGTCTGGGTTGTGTCCGATGCATATATGACGTTATCCTAATTTTAGTTTATCTACCTGAGACTCTTGAGTCGATTCCAGAATTTTTTGAAGATTATAACTTGTTCTTCTCTTCTACTGGCCTACTTATATTTAGTATACAAAAATCCTAGAGGATCTCATGAGTTCTTAATTTTTAAAACTCGGCCATGAAAAGCCGTTGGATTAGTTACATTAGTTGGATTACATGCATCTGATCCCTTGATTTTTTTTTTTCAAGGGGCTAAAGAGAAAAATAAGTACACTTCAATGTTAGTGAAATCCACGTGTCACATCCACATTGCAAGTTCTTATTTTGAGTTCTTATTTGAGTTTTTGTAGTCGAATTGATATAGTGTATATATACTTACATGGTAACTCAACTTCAACTGTTGTAGAGGTGGTTGGACTACTATGGTCCTTTTGAAGCTGTTGTTGATGCTGCAAATGTGGGTCTTTTCTGCCAGAGGCAGTTCTCGCTGACCAAGGTTGGCTACAAGAACATCATGTTCAGAATTTCAAATTCTGAAATGAACTCTAAATTTGGTCTGTTAACTACATGATGTAGTCTTCTTCTTCTTCTTTTTTCCCCTTCAAATTTATATAGGTCAATGCAGTCGTGAACGCCATAAGGCAGAAGATCCCATCGAGGAAATGGCCTTTGATCATTTTACATAACCGACGCCTAACAGGGCGCAAGATGGTCGAACCTCTGAACGAGAAGGTAATAGAGAAGTGGAAGAATGCAGATGCTATCTATGCAACTCCTACAGGATCTAATGATGATTGGTGAGACTTTCGCCTAAAGGACCAAATGATGCTACGCAATATTTTTTTCCCTCCTAAGTGCATTTTGAGATACCATAGGTAATAACATAAGGTTCAGGTACTGGTTGTATGCAGCTATAAAATGTAAATGCTTGCTTGTTACCAACGACGAGATGAGGGATCACCTGTTCCAGATTTTAGGAAACGATTTCTTCCCCAAGTGGAAAGAAAGGCATCAGGTACACAATATCTACCATTCAGATATTTCTTTCGATCTAGTTTTAAGAACTTTGGATGATATATAAATATTACAAGATATAGTTACTGATAATGCAAAGGCTTAGATGACAGTCAATATGTGCATGTTTACATAATTATGGACTCATATTCATAACATTCACTATAGCATGCATGGTTTTGTTCTTCAAGAATACAAACTATGCAGCTCTAATATGGTGATGTGGATCAGTTAATTCTTACCATTTTCTTGTAACTACAGCAGTACGCTTTTGGAAGTCATTTCGGTTGGGTTTAGTCCTTAGAGGACCTGGTTCTGCTATTGCACTTTGGGTCAAAATCCGAAGTGTTTTTTTTTCCAATATTTGAGCTATTAATTATTGACTTGTACACATGAAGTGTATTAGCTCAAGTGGTTAGTATAATGGGGTTTTACTAGTGGGCAAGGTTCAAATTCCATAATAGTCATTTGTTTTTGTCACCATTTCTTGGAGAAATTCCTTTGGAGCTAGGCCTAGCTCCTTGGAAGCAAAGTGGCGCTTTGATGGTACAGTTTCGCGTCGGAGCAACGAGGCAGCGCCATTGCGTTGCTTTACTAGCCTCGCTGCAGGCAGTCCAGTTCGTAACTGCCCAATCCGGAAGTTACTCCTAGTTTATAGCCCACGTTCTTAGTAGGCTGACTGGTCACTCCATAACAGACTCATCTTAGTAGGCTTTGGGCCATGTCCAGTGGCATAGCACCGCAAAGAGGCAGGTAGCATGCTGAGAATGAGAGAGTTGTAGTACAACACTACAAGAAGCTAGGACGCCATGCTACAGTAGCATGACACCACATGAGTAGTGAGGCCTTGGTTGCGGAGCTGTAGTGCAGTGAGAGACTGCGGAGCTGCAGGATAGATAGTGAGGCAACACCGTTGTGCTGCTTTGCTAGCCTCAATGCAGGCTATCCAGTTTGTAATTTCCTACTCTGGAAGTTACTCCGGAATTATAGCCCATGTTCTTAGTAGTCTGACTGGTCAGTCCCCAACGGACTCAATTGTTTTTAGCTTTACTTTGTTAGCAGCTCTCCTATATAAGAACAACATCAGCACTTGAAGTAAAAAGAAGGCAAAAGGGAAAATCCTGAAGAAAGTCAGAAAGAGAGTTTTCTCTCTATAGCAGCCGAAGTTTTTTTGCATCAATGAATGCTTGTCCGAGTGGTCCATCAGCGCATTTGCACTTGTCCGAGTTGTCCGAAGAAGGGAGGTGACATAGAGCATTCCAGAATTTCCTCAGAACTTGTTGGTTCATGGGAGCAAATCAGCGGAGACGATTGAATTTCCTTTGAGCAACGGTGGTTCTGTCCACCCCAGCAGACAGTTCGACTAATTTCTATTAGCGAACATTTACAACAGTTATCACTAATATGTTCATCAGACTTCTGCTTTGCCTATAAGAGCTTCACTGCTATCTTTCTAGCAGCTCTGCTGCTTACTTTGAAAGCAATTTTACTGCTAAGCATTTTTTTGCCATTTAGTCTGTTAAGACTTGTATGAGATTTGAAGAAAATCTACAACACTTTCTACTATGCTACGCTTCTGGTTCTAATCCAATGATGCTTTACTATCATAGTCTGCCATCTGCTACTGATTCCTGTCTTCAACTTGGCAACAAAATCATGTTTCTAATGCTGTTATTTGTATTTTTAAGCGGATACTCATTAATTCAGTCTTGTGGCATTCTCTTAGGTACATTTCAGCTTTCAAGATGGCAGTTTCACGTTTCACATGCCCCCTCCTTGTTCTATTGTAATCCAGGTCTGTGTCTAATTTAGTATGCATTTTAGTTAGCTTAGATGGATAATCTAGTATTTCTAAGAACTACAATATAGAGTAGCTAATCTATTATGCTTACACCTTCATTGATTAGCCAGTCACATATTTTTCTAGCAATATTCACGTCTATGTTGCACAGAAATGGACATGGATATGGATATTGGATACGGACATTTTCAAATAGGTACAAAAGAAGTTAGTTATGTTGTATGAATATGGACAACACGGGTACGGGCAGGATACACATACGGACACCATTTGTTGTCCTTGCAACATAGGTTTGCATACAGCACACGCACTTGCACACAGTCATCTTTAGCAATTAGCTGGTGAGCAACCCAGTTTGAAGTGGCAGGCGTAAATAGACTAGACGAGAATCAGTGTGATGCAAAGACATCCAGTTTTAGTGAATGAACAAGGAAATTCTGTACACAGCAAAAGAAGGAATATATTGATTATTGTTAACTTACAAATCTTAATCGCTTACAGTCACTCAGAGTTTTCTTAATCAGAGCAAGTTGAAGTAACAAGTGCATGTAACTTACTGTTTATTATTATTATGGGGAGTGGTATTCTGTCTCAGAAGCAAACTCGTATGAAATTTCAGGAATCGGAGAAAGGTCATTGGCATATCCCCATTTCAGAAGATTGCGAATCAAGTAGAGAAAGGACTTGGTTATGCGTCACGCGTGCCAATTCACTCTTGGAAAAGCAACATTCATCAATTGATCACAACAGTAATTGTCTCCTCTTTTCCGTTCCAAAGCTATACTTGTGGACACAATCTTCCATTCGAATATATGTTCGTGATCACGTATTCATGGTTTTGCTTTAGTTATTATTTTTAATTTAGTATCGCTAGGTAAATACGTCATGCTCTTGAAGCCTAGTAATTGGAGCAAGCTTAAAAAAGGTTATCGACATCAGCTTCGTGCAAATACACATAATAAGAGAGATTTCTTCCTCTTCTGCTTTCAAGCGAGAAGGTTACAGTGGTAGAGATGGTAGATCCCATGATCCCTTCTCTGGTTATTGACTGTGAAAACTTAGTTCCAACCAGGCATGAGTCATATCCATAGCTAGAAATACTTGTTTGGAACTCTACTATTATCCTTTGAAGACCTTATTATACCTCGGAAATAAAACTAGGATTCAGAAACTGGGTTGAACTGCGTAACCTCCTCTGTAGCCGTTTGTTTCACATATCATCCATAGAACATCCACCGC
This sequence comes from Iris pallida, assembly GCA_029216955.1. Classification (NCBI taxonomy): domain Eukaryota; kingdom Viridiplantae; phylum Streptophyta; class Magnoliopsida; order Asparagales; family Iridaceae; genus Iris; species Iris pallida. Next base: position 10,633,718 of record JANAVB010039818.1, read on the forward strand.
AACTCTCCTTTCCTTGATATGGCCTTAAACCTATGGAACAAAATCTTTAACTGTATCTTTCTTAATTTGAAACACTAGCATGTGATGAGTTGTATGATATTAGGGTAGGATCAAAAAGTCTAGTGAGCTGGGGAAACTGTCAACTTTTTTCACGTGTAGACTGTTGTATATGTGTGCATCTATGTTGCACAGGCAGGAGAAAGTGGTGTTCTTATCCGTATCATTTCCGTACCCATACCTTGTCGGTATTCATGCAATATATGTGACCATATTGTAGCTACTGAATCTCTCCATTTCCCTTATCCATATCGTGTCCTTATCCGTATCTGAGTCTGTATTCATGCAACATGGATATGCATTCTCTCGTTTAGTCTGATGCCTTGTAAAGATGATTAGCAATGGAGGACACGCCCTCAAACACGAGCAACCTGAAAAAAAAAACACAGGCACTGACACACACGCATACCAAGAGAGCATGTGGATCAGGTGGAATTACTGGTGGGCGTTTTTTTTTTCTCTTCTTGAACAGAAGAACATCCAGAGAAGATGTCAGACAATGGCGCTTCAGGTACCCGTGCTAGCAGCCAGGCCAGGTTCTCGCCTGAAGATAGTCGTGGACTGGAATGCGGCTCTTCTTATGGACAAGAAGATGATACAATCAGCAGAAGTTCCAGGAGAAGAAGAGCTAACTCTAAATTTCCAAAGTCCCCTGGGATTCTCTCCAAAATTGAGGCTGCAGAGAAGCTTTCCGGCTGTATCATCGATTTTCAAATATAACATAACCTAGTGGGATCAGCATCCAGGAAAATATGTTGTGAGAAATGTAGAGCAGATTTCATTTGAATGAATTTTGTTCTTTTGTTCTGCCCATATGGAAGCCTGAGTCCTCGAGTTTCAGATATGTCTTTGCGAAATGACCTCATGAAGTTATCAAACTGAAACTGGAATGCGGATTTCAGAACTTTTAGACAAATAATCGTCGTGTGATGCAAATATATATATATATATATATATATATATATATATATATATATATAATGTAGATAGTAATACATTGCATGTCTTCAGAAACTTGATCAACTTCTAAAAGGTAGGGGTCACCTTGAAAGTAGAAGATATGAGGGAATTGAGACTGTGGAAAGGTGTTGTAGGTGTTGGTGTAGGTTTCTGAAGGGCACAGGTGATAGATGCCAATTTGGAGGAGTAAAATTAATTAGTCAAAGGAAAAAGGACTTCAGTGTTCTAAGAACCAAACCTTACCCATTAATTTATAACTAGTATATGTATTTAATACTGTTTTATTTAAAAGAAAAATAAATAAATGTTCTTCATATTTATATAACATTTGAAATTAAAACAAAAGTTAGAATAAAGTCAATGGTGAATTACATAAAAGATAACATTATATTAATATGATTGTGAACGAATTAAATTTTAACAAAATAATTATCATTAGTAGTATTTGTGTAATTCACAAAATATCTTAGACCAAAATATATTAATATGATTATGAATGAATTATAACAATATATACCTCAACGTAAATAAAATTATACGATAAAGTCTATTTTGATGACATAAAAGATAACATTTGTCTGAATTACAAATTCTGAAATACTTCCTTATACACAACATTTGTTGTTGATTTACATTGATCTTTATCTTCACTGCATATTAAAATCTTCAATCCTTTCTTACTTGTTATCCTTGAAACAGCAACATATAACTGTCCATGACTAAAAACGGAATTCTTCAAGAAAATTTCAACATGAGAAAGTGATTGACCTTGACTTTTGTTTATTGTCATTGCATAAGAAACAATCAATAGATATTGTCTTCTTTGAAATTTGAAAGGCAGTCTTGGATCAGAAGGTGTCAATGATATTCTTGGAATCAAAACTTTATTACCAGCATTGTCTCCACAAAGAATCTTTGCTTCAAGAACACGATTGCCTAATTTTGTAATTAGCAATCTAGTACCATTACAGAGCCCAACTGAATGATCTATATTTCTTAATAACATTACTGGGGTACCAACTTTCAATTTTAACTCATGATTCGGTACACCTGAACATTTAATACTATTCAAGAACTCTGGAGTGTGAACATCTGATAATAAGTCAACATTGGCATCTGACTTAGATGGACTATCAGAACTTAAATATGTGCTTGCGTTACCAGAATTCAGTGAGATCATGTACTCATTACAGACTCGACAACATCAAGAGTTGGCACTAATATAGCTCTATCCTTCAAGAAATCTGGATCGATGACAAAATTCGCAAAAGAAGGATATGTGCTCTCAACAATTGTTTGCAGTGGATCATTTGAATTACTAAGTAAAACATCACTTGGAATATCGATATTTGCACACCCATCATTATGTCCTCCAAGTGTTCCATCTCCTATACTTGCAATCCATTCAGAAAACCGTTTGAGCTCTTCACTTTCAGATGTTATGCTAGAACCTTGAAGTCTCATGTTTTTTGTCAATCTCAAGACTTTGCAGTTTTGCCAAATATAAGAAGAATTTATAGTTGCATGAACTATATCTTGTCTACTACCTTTCGGAATTACAGGCAATATTTGACGAAAATCTCCTCCGAAGACAATTGTTTTTCCTCCAAATGGTGTCTCAGAACTGAGTGGATTGCTAAATTGCATTATATCTCTAAGCGATCTATCCAACGCTTCAAAGCAATATCGGTGCATCATTGGCGCTTCATCCCAAATTATAAGTTTGCACCTAACAATTAGTTCAGCAAGTTGACTTCCTTGTTTGATATTGCATGTTGAATCCTCATTTACATTTATTGGAATAGCAAACCTTGAATGAGCTGTTCGTCCACCGGGCAATAGAAGTGATGCTATCCCACTTGAAGCAACATTTAGAACAATTTCTCTCTTAGATCTCAAACATGCAGATAATGTTTTCCAAATGAACGTTTTTCCAGTACCGCCATATCCGTATAAAAAGAAGACACCACCATTTGTAGAATTAACAGCATCCATTATTATGTCATTAACATATTGTTGTTCATCATTCAAGCGAGCAAGTAGTTGTACGTGTTCTTCTGCTAGAGCCGCTCTATCATAATGTAATTCATCATGCACCAATCTATTTGTAGTATTTGATAAGGAGTCCATATTTGGAAATGACATTGATAAAAATTCTCGCAAACTTCTACCACAATTCCTCCATAACTTTTCAATCTCAACCAAAGCGTGATTTTGAATGTCATTCTCACTCATAAGCAAATCTAGAATTAAAGAGAGAAAGAATATGTTGGAATTAATTTTAAAGTTATATTAACGATCAAATAATATACAAAACACAATTTAAACTTAAAAATAAGAAATAAATATTTTACCTTGGTCGTGCAACGCAATTCGTTGATTATATAAAACATCATCCGATAAGTATGTCCAACACTTTTTCCAAAGTAATTCAGGCCGACTTACAGAGTCAGATGAAAATAATGTCACAAATAAATTTCTCAAGGAATATGCAGATGCCCAATAACTTGCCTTAATACCATCGATATACTCGTCATCATCCTCCAACAATCCTAAGACATAGAAAGCTTCACGATATGACTCGTAATGAATACCATTGACTTTCTTAATATCATCATAGCATTTAGGTCCACGAACGATATTGAGAAGACATCTTAAATGGTACATTTTACTGCAACCAGGTGGAACATAAAAAATTCGACCTAATGAGAAACATTTTTTTCTCGTAGTCCACTCTCTAGTCTTCTGTTTCCAAACAAACTTTTGTGGAAATTCTGCATATGTCAGATTTCTTGCCTCTGGATATCGCTTATTCGCTTCAAACCAAGCTAAGAACATGCTTTCATTCACACTGGCACGATCAATAATGGTATCAATAGCATCTGCATCTGAGAAAATAATAGGCTGCTCGTCGGGTAAGTGAAAGCTAAGTCGCTCAACAGGAGGGTTCTTATATTGGATCTCAAAACCAAATAATCTCCATGCTGCCTCACAAGCAGAAATGTATCTACAGTCGTAATACATGTTAATTTCATCAATTGGTTTTTTGGGTTCCTCCTCGTCTGTAGCTCTATAGAAGGATGCAGTTACCCGATCATGTCCTTTATTCACATACTTGAACAAATATTTTATAGATCGAGACTGATTGCACCATTCAACATTCATATGACCTCCATACTTCAACAATAAATAACGATTATGAGGTACTACAAATCGATTATCTAGTTCAACACCATTCTTTAAAACCGTTCTTCCATCATCTTTGCGTCTATATAATGGATATCCGTCTTCATCAACCAAAGTATTTTCAACAAATTTTTTCGGAAAATGCTTTGAGCAACGACCATCTAACATATATGGTGAATTCTTTCTTGCAGTACCACAAGGTTCATGCATCATAAAATCTCGTACTGCATTGTAATAGGTAGGATCTGATTTTTGATCAGGAATTTCTGCTGAGATGATCTGATCAATATATTTTTCCGATGGAAACTTATCTTCTTTGGCTAGGAACAATAAAATATGAGCATGCGGCAACCCACGTTTTTGAAATTCGACCGTATATATAACTGAAAAACAATAGAAAACAAATAAATATTAAATTTATTAATATAATACATGATTAAGTACAAAAAATATGCATAATCGTTACCAGCTCTAACTGTTCCAAATATTTTATTATGCTTCAGATCTTTGATCAGCCCATCCAATTTAACCTTGAAAACCCTACATAATATATCTGGTCGATCTTCAGGTTGAAGACCATTTTTTTTTTCAACATATTGAAGTATTTCAGGCCATTTGGGGTTGCATGTAAATGTTATAAACAAATCCGGGTAACCAACCCATCTGCATATTGCCATTGCATCTTGATAATTTTGAATCATGTACCGAGCACCTCCTGTAAAAGAAGATGGTAGAATGACTCTTTTTCCTTGAGTAGTAGGATCTGTTTCACCTCGTAATAATGCATCTGTAAGACCTTTATACATCTCACACCGTAATTGTTTTTGATGCGTTCGAATAAATTTTAATCTTGCAGATTCAACCATTGTATAAGCATCAACAAAAAATTGTTGCAAAAGTCTTTTAGTAGCAAATATGATAGAAGGCTCATTATCCCTTTCATGCAGTCTATAAGCGAACCATTCTCTAATACTTACTCTCCTTCTTCCACCATTTCCTCTATTTGTTGATTCAGATAATGGAATGTCTTCTCTATAACCATCTTCACTGTAGGGAAAGATCAAAGGGTATTGTAATGCTAAATAAGAAGCATGTAACTCATTTATTCGTTGCAGGTTTCCAGCTTGTGTTTCAACCATGATATCTCTATCACCTAAGCATTCATCAAGATCTCCAACTATCAAAGCAGCAACCTCAAAAACTGTAGGTAAATTATACTGTCGTCCATCTCCATGTCTCCTTCCTATCAATTTCAATCGAACGCTTGAATTACCTCCTTCACACATTTTCTCGCGAGCCATTCTAAAAGACTTTACTAATACATTATTTTCATCCAACATATTCTTCAAATCACGTACAATTTCTGCATGCAAATTATTAATATTACCGTTCTTCCTGAAAATAATATTAAAAAAATAAGATAACTGAATATATTAATAATCAATGATCAATATATAATTGTACATATTTGGGAAAAAAAATCGATAAATACCTAACAGCTTTCATTCTGTTTTGAATTTCATTTTCTGTATCATAAATATATAGCTGTGCAAATTTTGGACTTGAACCTTCAACGGGTAATAAACTCCCTAATAGATGTTAGTTTTGTCCATGCATTCTAAAAATTGGTGGAGAATTTCCTTGATTTGGTTCCGGATCGACCTTGCCTCCCATTGAAGTGAATGAAAACATGCTGTTGTATGATCTTATATTTTCTAGAAAATGTTTGCTCTTATCGCTCACACCATATAATAGATCATGTAGAACTTTAGGCGGTCTCTTCATTGGTGAAATTTGAATCTTTCCTTGCATACAACATAAAGAGTACGTCGAATTTTTGCACTTGTAGGAAGACTGAACTCTCTCGTCATACCAAAAGTGTGACCACAAAAGTTATATTTATAAGTTGGATCGCCAATATCCTAATAATCTGTCAATAAAAAAGACCAATAAAATATAAATGAATTACATAACTCATAAACTAAACTAATAAATACACACACACACACACACACACAAACACACACACACACACACACACACACACAAACATATATAGACTAATACCAATTGTAGGATTTGCATGTCCATGATCAAATTTACAATCTCCATTCGTCAATTTAACAACCTCTGCAAAAGAAAAAAAATTAAAGCAAAAGCAACAAATTTTTAGGTGATACACAAACTACTTTCCTTTTTAAAACATTGAAATTAATTAAAAATTTCAAATATAAAAAATTAACGTGAAAAAAATTAGGCTTAAAACATACTTGAAGACTCCTCATCCGTAGTCAAATCAATCGTTGTTAAATGATTATTTTGCTGCAAATTTGAGATTGTATTCTTCGAGCAATACCGCGAACTTTGGTTCATTGAAGTAGTCAAATCAACTGTTTCACTTGATCCACACACTGCATAAAAATTTCAATAAAAAACTTTGCAAACAGTATTAAATATATATGTATGTATGTATACTTTAATAAAAAATCTATCACATACCATTCGTGATTTCACTAAAAGGATATGTAGACGCGTATTCAGCACATTATTAAACAATACGCTGCTAGAATAAAACTGTTTTCCATATGGATTTAAATCTTCTGCAAAAAAGTAAGGAAAAAGTTAGAAAAGTAATAGCAACACAATAATCATAGATCACATTTTATTCTTAAAAATAGTTAATTAGGCTCTAATAAATTATTGTAACAAATTTTTGAGAATAAATTGTTAAAACCATTGGGAAAATAACGTACTTGAAGGACCATCATCATTAGTTGAAAAAATTATTCTCGATGGATCAGAGTGCAGTTTTGTAAATCTCTTCTTCGAGTAGTCAAATGAATTTTTCTTCTGAGAAACAATTAACTGCGCAGGCTCACTTGACCCACATACTGCATAAAAAACATCATATACATGTATATACATATATATTGTTAGATAGATATAAAAAAAATAATCATTAAATACTTTGTGGAAAAAAAATCATATCATACCATTCGTGATGTCACCAAAAGGAGACCTAGATGATGGACAACTGGTCATGTTCGAATCGTTCCCACAAAAGATATGCTGAAATTTTTTTTGGCTTGATGGAGGCGTACATTCATCTAAATCCATATCTATATTTTCTACAAAAAATAAACAATTATTGAGTTAAAATTAAATAAAAATAAAACGTAAAATAATAAAAATTTAATATATATATATATATATATATATATATATATATATATATATATATATATATATATATATATATATATATATATATTTCCATATTAATAAAAATAATAATTTTTATTAAATTAGTTTATATGTTACTATTGTTTTCAAATTAAATTTCTACCAATTTACAATTATAACATACAATTATTTTTCGTTCTAAAAAAGATTAATTTATATAGCAAACCTTAATTTAGCGCACATTAAATTAAAAAAATAAAGAAATTTTTTTATCATTATATAGGCAAACCTTAATTTAGCGCACATACAATTTTCAAATAAAAAAACATATTTTTTTTTATCAAAAATGTTATTTTAAATTTTTTTTGTTGTTTTGAAAATGTAGTAATCTATATAGGCAAACATTAATTTAGCAAAACCTAGCATTCCCAAAAAAAATTAGCCCATAAGCTGTGATAAAAACACGCACATGAATCAAAAAATTTTTCATTCACACAAAACCTAGCATTCCCAAAACTTTCTCCTCTTTTCCGACGGCTCTTCTTCCCTTTCAATTTTAGTTTTTTGGGTTTTTATTAAATTTTTATATTTACTATGACAAATAAGAAGAGGAACCCGGCCCAAAGCTTTGTCCACACAAAAAATTTCAGCCCATAAGCTGTGATATAAACACGCACATGAATCAAGAAAGTTTTCATTCACACAAACCCTAGCATTCCCAAAGCTCTCTCCTCTTTTCCGATGGCTCTTCTTCCCTTTCAATTTTACTTTTTTGGGATTTTATTAACTTTTTTTTTAACCTACACACCCATGCTACCGTAGATTTCTTTTTCTTTTTTCTCCTTTTATTTTTCTTTTTTGGTATGTTACATCAACCGATTTTTGTACTCATTCTTTGGTGTTTTATCACTTCATGTGTTAGATCTACACATGCATGTTAGAATACGAAGAGTTTCTCGATTTTTTACTCTTTACTGAATTTTTTTTGATATTTTTGGTTTAGTCATGAGAGCCATGTGCTAGATCTACAAATACATGTTTATGATTTGGGGGTTTTCTCAATTTTTTGCTCATTTTTGGTTCTTTTTTGTTCTTCTTGTTTCTCGATTTTTTGTGCTTTGGTGTTTTATCACTTCATGTGTTAGATCAACACATGCATGTTAGAATACGAAGAGTTTCTCGATTTTTTACTCTTTACTGATTTTTTTTGGGTTTCTTGGTTTAGTCCTGAGAGCCATGTGCTAGATCTACAAATACATGTTATGATTTGGGGGTTTTCTCCATTTTTTGCTCATTTTCGGTTCTTTTTTGTTCTTCTTGTTTCTCGATTTTTTTGTTCTTTGGTGTTTTATCACTTCATGTGTTAGATCTACACATGCATGTTAGAATACGAAGAGTTTCTCGATTTTTTAATCTTTACTGAATTTTTTTTGGATTTTTTGGTTTAGTCATGAGAGCCATGTGTTAGATCTACAAATACATGTTATGATTTGGGGGTTTTCTCCATTTTTTGCTCATTTTCGGTTCTTTTTTGTTCTTGTTTCTCGATTTTTTTGCTCTTCTTGTTATGTGATGTTTTAGATCTACCAATATATGTTACAAATTTGTTAATTTTTATTTTTTTGTGATCTGTCATTCTTTTTGTTAGATCTAGACATGCAGGTTACAATATGGCGATTTCTCGAATTTTTGATCTTTTTATTTTTTATTTTTGGTTTTATGGATGAGTGGATGTGGTAATACATGTTGTGATTTTTTGCTCTTTTGTAAAGTTATGTTTTAGGTCTACCCATTTTTTTAGTAATAATTGTCCTTTATTTTTTGATTATTTATCACCTAATGTGTTAGATCTACACATGCATGTTACAATACGAAGTTTTTTTTTCCGATTTTTTGCTCCTTTTTTTTTTCTTGGGCGAGTCATGAGGGATGTGCTAGATCTAACAATACATGTGCTGATTCCTTTCTTTTCTCGATTTTTTGCTCTTTTTCGTTATTTTATTATTACAATTTTTTCATAAAATTTTAGCACATAAGCTATGATAAAAACACGCACATGAATCAAGAAATTTTTCATTCACACAAACCCTAGCATTCAAAGCTCTCTCCTATTTTCCGAGCTAACCCTTCTTTTCAGTTTTATCACTTGATGTGTTAGATCTAAAAATTTATGTTAGAATACGAAAATTTTCTCGATTTTTTTACTCTTTACTGAGTTTTTTTGGGTTTTTTTTTGTTAAGTCATGAGAGCCATGTGCTAGATCTACAAATACATGATATGATTTGGGGGTTTTGGTTGCAAAAACAGAAGGGTTAGCTCCTATGGTGGAAGGGTTACCTCCTATGAAGGATAGTACAAATTGTTTTATGGTGATGCTTCACAACATAAGGTAACCTAACTTAGTTTTATCATCTGTTTGCTGTATTTAGCAACTTATTGGAATGAATTTTATTTAAATTATATATGAAGACATGTTTGAATATTTTCCTAACTAAATTGTAATAATTTAGTAATTTTATATTCAGTCCAAAATTGATCACTATATGTCATATTTAATTTTATTTAGTAATTCTCAGATGTTGGATAAAAAATGCTTCTAATTTTATGTTATTTTATATCATTCAAATGATTTAGTAAAATAATGCTTGTTCGCTAAATCTTTAAAAATAATGCGAATATCTACATGTTGTAAAGTAATGCTTGTACAATATTTTTTTTACATTTTTTTAATGATATTGTACACTAAATAGCACTTAAATTTTTACCTAATATTAGATTATACATATTTGAAATGAATGGATATATACTGCATGATCATATAAATTATTAATCTATGGATGTTTGGAATTTTACAGTAAATCAGATTTTCAACATGCACGGCTTATATATAAATAGTTATAATTTAGTTTTGATGTCTTGGCAATGGTAATTTTCAGTTCAAGCATATGGATAAGTCTGATGTTTACAATGTATATTAGTGATAAAAATATGCTGCAAAATTAGAAGTAATTATATCTAACTTAAAAGACTTTAGAAATTAGATGGAACTATTACCTCCTCTATCGTTTGTAAGTTTCGGTCGCTTGTTAATTGTTGTACTCCTTGTCAGCTTCCTCATTCTCAATTTTTTTCTTTGTAATAGTTCCTTCCTTGTTATATTTTGGGTGGCCATTTGGAAATGACAAAATTGAAACCCCATTCTAATATTGTAAGCCCAATATATAGGCATTCAATTAATAATTATTTTGTATTGGGAGGATAAAAGAAAGGAATGCCAACAGTTTTTGCTGCTAAACACTTTTTTTGAAGGTTCTAATGATGTATGGATAACTTCATTTTAGATTTCCAACAATAGCTTTAATTGCATCATATTTAATATAAATATTCTATATCACGCCCCAGAACCAGAATACTGGAGAGCGGGGGAATGACTCAGCCAGCTACGTATTACGGGTAGATGAATAACGTATAATACGATCAATGCTGTCTACAAGACGAGGGGGTGCATACTACATAAAAGTCTCCCTATGGTCCCTTCACATCTATTGTCTCAATCATTCAAACAAGAAACAGAAATAGAGAACATGTGAGATAAAGCAGTAAGGCATCCCAAACGTTCAGTCAAAATGTTCTTGATATCTGGCTTTATAAAATACAGCCAGATGATGTAGTAAGTATACACAATTGTTATCAGCTGCAGTCTGACTTAGTTACAATTATGCAAAAGTAGGTACAAGACAATCCGACTAACATGTCGGTGCCAAACGGCAAAGTATAGAGTATTTAACAAAACGAGCGGGGAAGTAAGAAACCCACTCGAGCCCTCCTGCGATCATCCCTCTAGTATTGACCATCTTGGAGGTAGAAGTAAGCTGGATCTTCGGGGACCGGCCCTAAATCTGGCCATGTAAAACCAGAGAGGTTAGACCTCTAATAGCAAGTACCGCAAGGAAGCACGATATGAGGAATAAACCAAAAAAAAAGAAGAATATGATAATAGATCTCTGCCATCTACTAGGATTCTCATAACATCACAACACTTCGAACCAACCTCCTAACCAAACAAGGACAGAAGTTGGCCCGTCATGTCCTGACATTCTGATCATCTCAGTTAGGTAACAGAGTAGGTACAGTACACAAACAAATCAATTTAAACGGCCATGCAACTACTACGGCTTGCTACTGTGAGTTCCAAGTTATCCTGGATTTATGCAATAGGGATTCCTCAGTTCTTACTATGTGCAAGCAAGGCTAGTTTACCCAGTCAATCAATTGCGCCAATCATGAATTAGACGAGTCCCAGCGGGACGTCCGTCATCAATATACAATAGATAATATAACCAGATACCGCTCCCTGCCCGTGTGGCAGATTTGCAGTATCTGTAGGGACCAACCGGCCTGTCGGACACTACTAGTCCCAAGAGGGCTGCCATGTAAGAACTCGAGAATCCATTCTCTCCATGCAATCATTATTTTATTTAACTTAATAGTCTCTACGTTGAGTGAAATCCCATGCCGTGGATCATGGTCATTCAAATGAGTACTTTCGTACGGGGTACGATATGCACAACTCTACAACGATACCCGTACGGTTAGGTTGTAGGTCTTACATAGCGTAATGCAACAATCAAAACTAACCACGAAGTAATCATGCCTTGACCATAGAGTACATATGCTGTTTTTGTAAGGTGAATAAATAACTAAATAAATAAATAAATAAATAAATAATTTGAAGTCTGCATGTGTCTGTATGCCAATATTCGAGATTAGCCAGTCGATTGTAATAGTTCATAATTAATATGAACGTGTCTCATTCATTCAATTTAATAAGACGACTAGCCAGTCTCTTAGTTCCAACTAGGAACACATGATCAATTATTTAAATTAAGATATCAATCCTTGTTTATTAATGCCAAGATAACAATCAATGTAAAATTAATGTAAAGATGCCAACTAATGCTAATAAATGCCAAGACAATTAATCAATGTCAATCAGTGTCAATTCAGGACAAGAATCAACCAAAAAGGCATTAGAGCCAGAGTTCATGCGGCTCGCGAGACTTGGGTTTCATGCGGCTGGGAATGGATAAGTTACATGCGGCTGGACAAGGGTGATTCTATTCGGCCATGCTAGCAAGCCTTATGCGGCTAGAAATAAAAGGGGTCTCATGCGGCTAATTAAGTCAGGATCCTTATGCGGCTAATTAAGTCAGGGTCCTTATGCGGCTAATTAAGTCATGCAGCTCATGCGGCTGAGAATGGTTACGTCTATATGCGGCTGCGGCTGAGTAAGTCTCATGTGACTGCGGTAAGCTAAATCCATGCGGCTAGAACTGACCGAGCCTATGCGGCCCAAATGACTAGCCTCATGCGGCTAAGATATATGTATAGATGTACAACTTCTTGCGGTCGAAAAATCGACGGTTCATGCGGCTAGAAAAAACTATGCGGCCAAAATAATGCCATGCGGCCGAAATCTTTATGCGGCTGAATCCTCTTATGCGGCTCAAAAAGACTTACCGCATGAAAACTCATGCGGTCAGGTCTGTTCTTCTTCTCCAAATTTTCTAAGGACAGAACCATGGAAACCATTGCTTCTAAGCTCTCTAAATCTTTCATTCCAAACCCAAATCTGAACTTCTATAGGTCAAAATGGGGTAGAACAAAATTCTCTACAACATGGAACCATCAAAACTTAAAGATAATAAAGTTTACTAGATCAAAACCTAAGAAATCCGAAAATGCATTAAACTTAGATCTACAAGAAATGAACCATGGAAATTGAAAATGCTAAGTACTAAAGAGACTCAAAATCAAGTAAGGAAGATGATGGAACAATAAAAATGGTGATCCATCAAGAAGCAAGTTTGGCACTTGCCTTGGCGGCTGGTAGGTGGGGGAGGAGTTATGAGGAAGAAGAAGATTAAGGGTGAAGTAATGAAGAGAGAGAAAGGGGATGGCTTTAAATGGAAGGGGTGATGGTAGGTGGGGTTTGTTTCGGTTCAAGATAAAACAGCATACTAAGTCCAATCCAAGCCAAACCCAAATATAGCTAAAGCAGAGTATAAAAGCAAAAAATAAAATGCAGAAATAAAATTGCAGAAAATTAATTAACATAAATTTAAAGGGGTTTAACTACAGATCAATACATGATAAATATTAAATAAATATTTTAAAGCAGTACATGTATTAAAAATACGTATTCTGGGAACGGGAAGTGACATTCTACAAAAACGATTTCCAATGTTTACATAACTTAAAATAATTTTCCATTTTATTTTAACTTGAAACTTGTTTTGTTAGGCACCATAATTTAATATGGCTGTCTTACTTTTATATATTTTTAGGGCTTACATAAAGAAAACTTGGGCTACAAAATTATTTCAATAGACCTACATTTTAAAATAATGTTGTAACAATGACACATATATTGTGTTGTATTAAATTATGGCAGTCTTACTTTTATATGGGTGTCTTACTTTTAATATGGCTGTCTTACTTATATAATATTATTATCAATAATAAAATACTTTAAGTAAGTTTATTGTCAATATTTGTTGAAATTGGAATAAATTTGTAATTGCTGAATTGGAAGTTTGTGGAAATTTTTTTTTGCGTATCACATATATTGTGTTGTAACATGGCTGTTAAACACAAGTTTGCACAACATTATTTGATATACGACATGTAATCTTTTTTTTAATGTATGAATTTATAAGTATTGCACTCTTTTCAGATTCCTAATAACGTTCTTCTTTATTATGTATTTCCTTGATTTTGATATTCTTTTTTTGGGGATTTTAAAATGATAAAATTAAAACCCCATTTTTATATTGCTAGCCCAATATGTAGGTTGTGAATTAATGATTATTTTGTATTGGGAAGACAAAAGTAAGGAAAACCAACAGTTTGTTGCTGAATTACTTTTTTAGAAGGTTCTAATGATGTATGGACAACTTAATTTTAGATATCAAAAAACAGCTTTAGTTGCATCATATTTATTATAAATATTCTACAAAACCGATTTCCAATGTATACAAGTTTTAAAATAAAGCACTTTTTTTGAAGGTTCTAATGATGTATGGACAACTTCATTTTAGATTTCCAAAAACAGCTTTAATGATATCTACATCTAAAATAAACATTCTACAATGAGTAATATCATCTTATATGTATGAGTAATCAACTTATAATCAACTTATAATGAGTAAAAAATGTCATTCATTATAACAGTATTACTAATCTATATCTATTTACTTTAAATAAGTTTAATGTCAATATTTGTTGTAAATGTAATATTATGAATTGGAAGTTTGTGGGAAATAAATTAATATGAATATCACATTTATTGTATTGTATTAAACCTTTTAATTTAGTTATCTCTAACAATCACGTTTTATTCGATATCAATGAAATTCCATGTCCGACAATGTATATTTAGTATGTCCAGCTATTTTTTATATATATAAATTTGTAGAAAATTAATCTATCAATAAAACATGGAGTTTGTTCAACATTATTTGATGTACGACATTTAATCTAACAAAGATGTTAATATCATCTTATTTGCATGAGTGATCAACTTATAATGAGTGAAAAATGTCATTCCTTATCTTTTTTTCATATCAACTTTCATCTCATCTATATAATGTTTCATTGTTGGTATTAAATTAGATTATCTAATAGCACAAAAAAGGTTTATATATACTTTCTTCAAATACATATATAACACAAATGAAAGTTCCATTGAGAATAACATAAGTTCAATTAACTAAGTAAGCTCTAACAAAATGTTCTTTTAAGAGCTGGCTCAACTTGAAAGCATTAAAATACAAACTAAGATAATATTCAAGTACAACAATACATTGAACAAAGTGTTCTTTTAAGCTGGCTGTAGTTAAAAGCACTAAGGATCAAACTAAGATAATCTTCATTCCTTCTCTTTCTTTATATTAACCTTCATCTTCTTTGATCCGACTGTTGTTGAGTAAGCATCAACCAAGGACCTCTTCTATCCAGAATCTTCAGGAGTTTCCACAGACTCAATCTCTTATGAATTTTTGACATTTGGTGTTGAAATAATCTCTCCACACGATCCAATCTATTCATTTATATGACAATGCAATTAAAATGAGTTGAAAATGAAAAGAAAATGAATATTTGAAGGAAAACTTGCTTACCATTTTGACATCATTATCCTCCTTCAACAAATTTGAAAAGATATCAGATTCCTGTAAAAAAAACGATATATTTTCAACAGAATTTTTAAAAAATAATTAAAGCAATTTCAAATTACCAAAAGATTAGCACATACCTGATTATCTTTAAAATTTTCAGAATATAGTGAAATTAGACCTTCATCGGTAGTCAGCTTTAATATCGTAAATGATCCAGTATAATTACGTACATATTCAGATCTTACTTGAATTTTGAAGAAAATTCTTAAGCGAACTAAATTTTGTATTTCCTCAGGAATTTTCTTATCATTTTCTGATTCCTACAATTTTAAAAAAGAGAAACAAATTTTTAATAAATATAACAAATTTAAATATAGTGCAAAAATTATTTTATTTGCTTAGAGATTATTTGCAAATGTACCTCTGACGTCTTCTTTTTTAAATCCAAAGCCTTTTTTCCAATAAGCTGAACGCATTCTTTGTCCCATAATAGTAACTCTATTTCTCCGGTTGTGTCAATGACACGAACATTAATTTTGTACCTGTTATAGAAAATTGTATTTAAATAATCTAGAAAAATAGTAATTAGGTTGAAAATTATTGTAGGTTAATACCTGATGTTAACATCTTTTCAAATTTGTCACATCTGTCACAGTAAAATAAATCGCCACATTTATCTAGTTTTTTGGAACATTTGTTACACGAAAAATACCACCAAGCATTTTTTAATACAACTTCAACAATTTCAGCATAAACCCAAAAGCTTCCAATCTGATAATCAATAATAAAAAATTTAAATTAATATTTTGAATAAGTTAAAATATGTAATATAATATAATTATAAATTGTTATCGAAAGAAATTTATACCTCGTGGTTATCTCTCAATTTCTCAATGGTCCTAACTATAGCTTGGCCACTTGATAATTCATTTTCAACCAAATTTGTAGAAGTTAGTGAAACTGTACTTATAGTGATTGATTCACTACTTTCTTCAACAATCCTTCAGAAAGTAGACGAAGATTTATTAATTTAATTATGAATACTAACTAAATTATTAACAATTAACCATTAATTATAGTATAGAGTTGTTTTAGTTATCTTGATTTAAAATTTTCAATCTCAGGAATGTCAACACCAAATATCAACCTTGACACATAGAATGTGTTGGATGCTGTAACTTGTCCTAATCTAAAAACAATACAATTTAAACATATATTAAATTATTTTATAAATGTAGAATGAAAATAAAATATAATATATAAGAAATAATTATCACCTCTATATAATTTGGTACGAAACATTTGTAGTATTACTACAACAGGCTCATTTCTTCCATTATTAACGTAAGGAACCATATCATCAACCAAATTACCCCACAAAGTACATGGCAGACGATGTTTCCTAATAATACAAAGGAAATTAAATTATTTTTAATTATATGGCAAAATATTAAGAAATTAAATAATACAAAATTTAAATTATTACTCATTGTCCTCAAGAGTAATATCCATAAGTCGTGTTGGTCCATCTTTCAAATCCCTTTGTTGGGGAGGATCTAATAAAACAACTCGTCCAATAATATCTGAAATTAATGGTATTTACAAATAACAATAAAATTGATGAAAGAAAATAATTTCATATTTGTAAACACAAAAATAATTTAAATTATGTATTTACCAATAAGTTTGTTATCATCTAAAGGTTCCTCACTTGTAAAATCAGAAAACTTGTGAAAACTAAAAATAAAAGAAGGAAATTTCTCATCAAATATTTCAACAACTTTCGTTTTTGCCAAGAATAATATCTTGTATTTGTTTGCAGTTGTTTTGTATTTCATGTTGTTGTTTGTAACAACAAAACAACGAACAAGATAGAGTCTTCTCTCATTCAGCAATGGTTGAAAGTTGGGGATTAAATCTTTCTTAATACTTGCATGAATTCGATCGCCCTGCAAAGAAAAAAATATATTCAGTACACAAATATTTATGCATATAATTTATTCAAGTATTCAGCTCATTTTATTATTATTGAAATACTGCCATTATCTATAATTATGAAATCATTGGTATTATTTTTATTATTCATGATATACTGCCATAAATAATTGGCGGGGCATTAGTTGCAGCCAATGGCCCATTGGCAATGATGATTTGGCAGCAATTGGCGGGTTAATCGTTTTAGCCATTGTTGGGCATTCTAAATTTGACATTCTTAAGTCTTAATTATGAGACATGTGTGGCTATGTGACCGTGTGAACTACTATTGCAAAAGACACACACTGGCAGCAGTGTATTTTTTTTCGTCAAATTCCAATTGTATTTGTGTTTTATGATTTAATTATTTCGTTCGACTATCGTTAAAACAATTGGCGGGGCATTCGTTGCAGCCATTGGTCCATCGGCAATGATGATTTGGCAGCCATTGGCGGGGCATTTGTTGCAGTCATTGGTCCATCGGCAATGATGATTTGGCAGCCATTGGCGGTGCATTCGTTGCAGCCATTGGTTGGTTATTATAAATCTGAGTCTATCAAGTTTTTAACATGAGTAATAGAAGAATATCTTATTATTATTGAAATGCTGCCAATATATATAGATTATGAAATCATTGGTATTATTTTTATTATTCATGATATACTGCCATTAAATTCGTTTAACTTTAATTTCAGCCACTTTTTCAGTTGGTACAAATGACAGTTGATATTTAACATTTCTTTTGACATCGTTCGGCCAAGCTTAAAAACCATTGGCGGGGCATTAGTTGCAGCCATTGGCCTATTGACAATGATGATTTGGCAGCAATTGGCGGGTTAATCGTTTTAGCCATTGCTGGTCATTCTAAATTTGACATTCTCAAGTCTTAATTATGAGTCATGTGTGGCTATGTGACCGTGGGAACTGCTGTTGTAAAAGAGCCATCGGAAAAGAGGGGAGAGCTCTGAGAATGCTAAGGTTTGTATGAATGTTCAATTTCTTGATTCATGTGCGTGTTTTTATGACAGCTTATGGGCTGAAATTATTTGTGTGGACAAAGATTTGAGACGGGTTTCTCTTTTTATTTGTCATCATTTAATTATTTTGTTTGACTATCGTTAAAACAATTGGCGGGGCATTCGTTGCAGCCATTGAAAAATCGGCAATGATGATTTGGCAGCCATTGGCGGGGTATTCGTTGCAGCCATTGGTTGGTTATTCTAAATCTGAGTCTATCAAGTCTTTAACATGAGTAATAGTAGTTTATTCTATTATTGTTCATCACCAATTCTTTTGGATTATATTATACTTAAACAGAATTGCAGAATGTACCGAGGTTAAATATCCTTTTCTCAATATCGATTTATGTTGCTGTCATTTGTGTTTTTTTTGCTATCGTTTTAACGTTTTATGTTAATATCATTTGTGTTTTTTTTGCTGTTGTTTTTTATGCATATAATTAGGTGTCATTTGTATTTTGATTCGAATGTTATAAAAAAAATTTCTTATCATTTTCTTGCAAATTACTGGTGTACATTGATTTCCAATTGTACAAATTACTGGTGTACATTGATTCCCAATTTAATGTTGCTGGCAGCTGTTTAATCATTGAACAATTTCGTTTTGTAACCATATAGTTTTTTAATTACACTTTTGATTAAAAAATTACACCAGTAATTTGTACAATTTCATTTTGTAACCATATGGTTTTTTAATTACACCAGTAATTAAAAAAATTACACCGCCTAATTTGTATTTTAATTTGAAAAAAAACTGGTATGAACACAACATTATTAATGTAAAATATGTTGGAAAACCAACATTTTTCTTGGTTGATGGAGAAATGTGGCTGGCAGTGGTTTGATTGATGAGAAAGAATGGTCTTTGGAAAAGGTTATTAATTTTTTTGAATAATTTTGTTTTTGACTGAAGGTTAATTAATGAAAATTGTATCACAATTTAATGTTGCTGGCAGTTGTTTAATCACTGTACAATTTCGTTTTGTAACCATATGGTTTTTTAATTACACCAGTAATTTGTACAATTTCGTTTTCTAACCATATGGTTTTTTAATTAATGTTGCTGGCAGCTGTTTAATCATTTGTACATTGATTCTATATATAAAATTACACCAGTAATTTAGAAGGTTTGATATTGATAGAATATGAAAAACTTCTCCTTACATTAACGTACATCTAATGTATGATAATAATTTTTTTTGTAACCATATGGAAGCATTGAATTATTACAACAGTTGAATGTAATAGTAGTTTATTTTATTACTGTACATCAACAATTTTTTTTTAGATTATATCTAACATAAACAGAATTGCAGAATGTAATAAACTGAGGATAAGTAAAATTATCTCAGAATCGTGAAATACACACTCGAGACTGAATGGTTGTCCTTTCCCTCCGTATCCGGGTACATCATACATACGAATGAGTCGAACTTTCAAATTCCAAAATGTTTTGGATGGACTGACTTCACGAATTAGTGAGAAGAAAGGAGCCATTGATGAAGAATTTTTTTTTCTTTCTATGAAAGTTGAAGAGTGAGGATGGAATCCATTTTTTTACTGTATTTATAGATAGTATGAACAAAACATTATTAATGTAAAATATGTTGGGAAACCAACAGTTCTCTTGGTTGATGGAGAAAAGTGGCTGGCAGTTGTTTAATTGATGAGAAAGAATGGTATTGGGAAAAGATTTTTAATTTTTTTGAATAATTTTGTTTTTGACTGAAGGTTAATTAATGACAATTGTATCACAATTTAATGTTGCTGGCAGCTGTTTAATCATTGTACAATTTCGTTTTTTAAACCATATGGTTTTTAATTAATTTTTTATTGTGGCTGAGTTTAGGCGGGAAAATGGTATTTATGTTTAATAATTTTTTTGAATAATTTTGTTGGTCACTGAAGGTTAATAATGACAATTGTATCACAATTTAATGTTGCTAGCAACTGTTTAATCATTGTACAATTTTGTTTTTGTAACCATATGGTTTTTAATTAATTTTTTATTATGGCTGAGTTTAGGCGGGAAAATGGCATTTTTGCAATTTGTTTCAACTATTTTGCTATTATATATATATATATATATATATATATATATATATATATATATATATATATATATATATATATATATATATAGATGTTGCAGTTTTGACAATATACATTCACTACCAAAATACACTAAATTAGCGACGGATATTTAGCGACGAAATTTTTTCGTCGGCGTTAGCGACGGCGTCGTGGCTGCTCACCGACTGATTACCGACCACACGCCTTTGCCATTTTTATTTTAATTTTAGGGGGAGGAAAGGTCGCATATCCGTCGCTAGGCTGTCGGAATTATAGCGACGGATGTCCAGTCGTCGCTACGCAGTCGATTATTTAGCGGGAATTGTGTAGGAATTTGGTGGTACATTTCTTCGACTACGTAGCGACAGATATTCAGTCGGCACTTATCAAACAGGGCGACTACTGGGCGACGAGATTTTCTACGTCGCTAGTCCGTCGCTATATATACGTACCAGACTTTAAATGAAACGGCGGGGGAAACTTTTCGCATTCTCCTTAAATTCACTCTCTCTCCTCTCTCTTTCTCTCTCTCTCTCTCCTCTCTCTCTCTCTCGTCGGTGTCGGCTTCGGTGATCGGCGTCGGTGTCGTCGTCGGCGTCGGCGTCCTCTCCTCTCTCTCTCCCGAAGGTAACCCCCTCTCTCTCTCTCTCTCTCTCTCGATCTCTCTTTCTCTCTCTCGCGATGTCGTATAGGGGCTGGGCAGCGCGCTTGGGGCTGGGCCGTCCGGGGCTGGGCTGCTGGCTTGGATCGGGGGCTGGGCGGTGGGCTTGGGGCGGGGGCGTCGGGGGCTGGGCGGTGGGCTTAGGGCTGGGGCGTCGGGGGCTGGGCGGCTGGCTTGGGTCGGGGTCTGGGCGGTGGGCTTGGGGCGGGGGCGTCGGGGTCTGGGAGGCGGGCTTGGGGTTGGGGCGTCGGGGGCTGGGCGGCTGGCTTGGGTCGGGGGCTGGGCGGTGGACTTGGGGCGGCGGCGTCGGGGGCTGGGCGGCTGGCTTGGGGCGGGGGCGTCGGGGGCAGGGCGACTGGCTTGGGTCGGGGGCTGGGCTGTGGGCTTGGGGCGAGGGCGTCGGGGTCTGGGAGGCGGGCTTGTGGCTGGGACGTCGGGGGCTGGGCGGCTGGCTTGGGTCGGGGGCTGGGCGGTGGGCTTGGGGCGACGGCGTCGGTGGCTGGGCGGCTGGCTTGGGGCGGGGACGTCGGGGGCTGGGCGGCTGGCTTGGGTCGGGGGCTGGGCGGTGGGCTTGGGGCGGGGGCGTCGGGGTCTGGGAGGCGGGCTTGGGGCTGGGGCGTCGGGGGCTGGGCTGCTGGCTTGGGTCGGAGGCTTGGCGGTGGGCTTGGGGCGGCGGCGTCGGCGGCTGGGCGGCTGGCTTGGGACGGGTGCATCGGGGGCTGGGCGGCGGGCTTGGGACGGGGGCGTCGGGGTCTGGGAGGCGGGCTTGGGGCTGGGGCGTCGGGGGCTGGGCGGCTGGCTTGGGGCGGCGACGTCGGGGGCTGGGCGGCTAGCTTGGGGCGGGTGCGTCGGGGCTATTTGCAACCGACGCACAGCCATAAGCACTCTTCATATATATATGCAACCGAACTACTGGGTGGCGGGCTTGGGGCGGCGGGCTTTGGTCGGGGGCGGCGGGTGGCTTTGCTTCTCAAATTCATCTGAGTTTATATATTGGCTAAATAATGTGTTATCCATATTGTGTGTTCCATTAGTTTGGTGGTGTTTGGATTAGTAAATGTGAATATGGGGTTTGGATTCATGGTGTATATGTTCACCGTCTCAAGGACAGTACGAGTTCTATCAGTTGTGTGCTTCTGTATAGATGTATATATCTATACATCTAGCTGTGATATACATATGTGTATGTGACAATCTCAGTTAGCGACGGACAAGTTACCGGTTAGCGACGGATATTTTCAGCTCCATTTGCATTAATCTACGGTACGACATGGTGATCAGGACATAGTCCCTGCAGCCATTCGACTGGCGAGGCAGAAACTATGTAGCCGTAGATAAAGTTGACTGTCTTCCAACTCTCATCCCTCGGCAATGATGATACGACAACCTATCACTATATCTTATATAGTAGTAGATGATGTCTTAGTATTACATTAAGTGAGTTCATCTTGATTCTGTTATATCCTTCAGATACTAGATACGATAAGAACATATACTACACGATATGTATACAGAATATAGATGATTCACACTAATGTATGCTAGAATAAATTTTGGGTTGTGTTCTGAGCCATCCGTTCTCACACTTAAAACACATAGGAATTAGTAGTGTGAGAGCGCCGGAGGGGGGGGGGAGGAGAGAGAGAGAGAGATGGTACGAAATGGTGAAGTAGTACTGTATTTTGGCTTCAGTTCCAGCTCCATTTGTATTAATCTACGGTACGACATGGTGATCAAGACATAGTCTCTGCAACCATTCGACTGGCGAGGCAGAAACTATGTAGCCGTAGATAAAGTTGACTGTCTTCCGACCCTCATCCCTCGGCAATGATGATACGACAACCTATCACTATATCTTATATAGTAGTAGATGATGTCTTAGTATTACATTATGTGAGTTCATCTTGATTCTGTTACATTCTTCAGATACTAGATACGATAAGAACATATACTACACCATATGTACAGAACATAGATGATTCACACTAATGTATGCTTGAATGAATCTTGGGTTGTGTTCTGAGCCATCCGTTCTCACACTTGGCAAAAAATCAAATTTTTTATACTTTATCGGCTTTCGAAAATGTACTTAAATTACATGATGGTTCCTTTAGTTAGCTTGCTTATGTTACAATTATATTATTTGTGACTATCGATCTTACCAGATGGCACCCATGACCCGAGGAGCGGCACGTCGTTTGAGGAAAACAGTGAATGCTGAGGTGGCTCCTCCTACAGTTAAGGAGGAAGTGGCACCGGTTGCTAGTGAGATCGGGAGTTCTATTCATCCAGCACCGGTAGCTAGTGAGATCGGGAGTTCTCTTCAAGCAGTCCTTGCAAGGGACGACATCTCTCCTTACGCCAAAAATCTCGCTTTTTTGAGGTGGTTGTGCGATCGTATCACTGAGCGTTTGTGTGAGCAGCGTGGTTCTCATTAGCTATTAGTACTTATTTGTATTTGACTATTTGTATTGAGTTGTTTTTGTATTAGACTATTTGTATTGGACTACATATATGAACTAGAACTGTGTCAATCTCTGGATTGTATTGGACTACGACATGGTGATCAGGACATAGTCCCTGCAGCCATTCGACTGGCGAGGCTGAAACTATGTATCCGTAGATAAAGTTGACTATCCTCCGACCCTCATCCCTCGGCAATGATGATACGACAACCAACAAGAGAGAATACTCTGAGAGATCCATCTGAGTATGACGTATACTCTGAGAGATCACCTTTACAAGAATGATATCAGTAGTGGGATTGAGTGCTGGAGGAGATATTATCAGAGTATACGTCCTACTTAGATGGGTCTCTCACCGTTATTATTTTTTTCTGACGGCATGGTGGATGTGCTCCCTCAACAGATTCTTGCTCCGAGCCAAAATTTTGCGCCGAGCTCAAGTGGACATCCTTGGTGTAGAGCTCGAGTGAGAGGTTCCTGACAGCATGGTGGTCTCCTTTGTCAAAGTATCCATGCTCATCCCACATTGGTTGTGGGACGAGCATGGATACTTTGACAAAGGAGACCACCAACCTGTCAGAAACCTCTCACTCGAGCTCTACACGAAGGATGTCCACTTGAGCTCCGGAGAAAAGTTTTGGCTCGGAGCAAGAATCTGTTGACGGAGCACATCCACCATGCTGTCAGAAAAAAATAGTAACGGTGAGAGACCCATCTGAGTAGGACGTATACTCTGATAATATCCCCTCCAGCACTCAATCCCACTACTGATATCATTCTTGTAAAGGTGATCTCTCAGAGTATACGTCCTACTCAGATGGATCTCTCAGAGTATCCTCTCCGGTTGGGTTGTGTTCTGAACCATCCGTCTCAGGGATTTAATTCTGTATTTTGGTTTCTGTATTTTGGCTCCAGCTCCATTTGCATTAATCTACGGTACGACATGGTGATCAGGACATAGTCCCTGCAGCCATTCGACTGGCGATGCAGAAACTAAGTAGCCGTAGATAAAGTTGACTGTCCTCCGATCCTCATCCCTCGGCAATAATGATACGACAACCTATCACTATATCTTATATAGTAGTAGATGATGTCTTAGTATTACATTATGTGAGTTCATCTTGATTTTGTTACATTCTTCAGATACTAGATACGATAAGAACATATACTACACCATATGTACAGAACATAGATGATTCACACTAATATATGCTAGAATGAATCTTGGGTTGTGTTCTGAACCATCCGTTCTCACACTTGAAGATAAATCGAATTATAACGACGGATATTAGGTTACTCTTCAGGATAATTGATGTCTATTTTATATTAATTTGGTTTGGTCTATATGATTCTTGGATAATTGGTGTGCATTAAATTCGTATGTGCATATTTGGTCTATGTGATTGTTGGATAATTGGTGTGCATTATATATTGGTTTGGTTTATGCATATTTTTGTGAACAGGAAAAGTGCTGCAATTTTTTTTTCAAAAAAATTCTCAGTTACCGACGGACTAGTGACCGGTTAGCGACGGATATTTCCAGCTCCATTTGCATTAGTCTACGGTACGACATGGTGATCAGGACATAGTCCCTGCAGCCATTCGACTGGCGAGGCAGAAACTATGTAGCCGTAGATAAAGTTGACTGTCCTCCGACCCTCATCCCTCGGCAATGATGATACGACAACCTATCACTATATCTTATATAGTAGTAGATGATGTCTTAGTATTACATTAGTGAGTTCATCTTGATTCTGTTACGTTCTTCAGATACTAGATACGATAAGAACATATACTACACCATATGTACAGAACATAGATGATTCACACTAATGTATGCTAGAATGAATCTTGGCTTGTGTTCTGAGCCATCCGTTCTGATCAAGCATCTTCCTTCTCATCTCCTCCACCATGGCTCTGAACCCATCTGCTCCTCCCTACTTCCCTTATTTTTATTTGACTCTTTCAGCCACATATGATATCCAGCTCAAGTGTAGAGTCGGGGGAGAAGAAGTGGGAGGAAGAGGAGGGGGAAGCAGCATAGCCGGCGGCATGACCCGGAGGAAGTACAGAGGTTTTCTTCAACAGCCGTAGGAGAACTATAAGGATATATCTTTTCACAACATGTCATCTTGTCAAAGACCCTTCATGTGAATATCATGTTACCGCGGTGTCGGAAGACTAACATGTCATATGTTTTTAAACCGTGTGTTTTGACATAATCTTCCCAACTCTTTCCTCCTATGTAGTAATCTTGCATTATTACATAGCAGAAAAGAGTTTGGAGGATTATGTCAAAACACACGGCTTAGAAAATTATGACATGTTAGTCTTCCGACACCGCGGTAACATGGTTGTCACATTAAGGGTCTTTGACAAGGTGATATGTTGTGAAAAGATATATCCTTATAGTTCTCTTACATCTGTTGAAGAAAACCTCTGTACTTCCTCCGGGTCATGCCGCCGGCTGTGCTGCTTCCCCCTCCTCTTCTTGTCCACTTCTTCTCCCCCGACTCTACACTTGAGCTGGATATCATATGTGGCTGAGAGAGTCAAATAAAAAGAAGGGAAGTAGGGAGGAGCAGATGGGTTCAGAGCCATGGTGGAGGAGAGGAGAAGGAAGATGCTTGATCAGAACGGATGGCTCAGAACACAAGCCAAGATTCATTCTAGCATACATTAGTGTGAATCATCTATGTTCTTATCGTATCTTGTATCTGAAGGACGTAACAGAATCAAGATGAACTCACTAATGTATGCTAGAATGAATCTTGGGTTGTGTTCTGAGCCATTCATTCCGATACTTGGCAATTAAGCCATTCGACTGGCGAGGCAGAAACTATGTAGCCGTAGATAAAGTTGACTGTCCTCCGACCCTCATCCCTCGGCAATGATGATACGACAACCTATCACTATATCTTAAATAGTAGTAGATGATGTCTTAGTATTACATTAATGAGTTCATCTTGATTCTGTTACGTCCTTCAGATACTAGATACGATAAGAACATATACTATACCATATGTACAGAACATAGATGATTCACACTAATGTATGCTAGAATGAATTTTGGGTTGTGTTCTGAGCCATTCGTTCTCATACTTGGCAATTAAGCATGTGAAATAGAACTGATTATGTTTAGTTTGTCTTACGATACAGATTTTTACATCCAAATTGAAATGGATCGTTACTTCGTTGATCGTACATGGATGTACTAGCGGATCAACCTCCTGGACCGTAGGTACTTATAAGTATTGACCGTATCGGATTACTATCGATCTATCGTTTTGGTATGGGCCGTATCGGTTGGTATTGGTCTCATCGAATTGGTATCGCCCTATCCGATATGTATCAGCCGTATAACTAGGATTCATATTGGCCTTATCGATTTGGTATCGGTCATATCCGATAGGTATCGGCCGTGTTGGATTAGTATAGACCATTTCGGATTAGTATCGTGGAAGGTTTAGTAACAACTGTACTTGGATTTCTCTCTTCTAGAGCTAGATTACCATTGCAAGAGAGTCACGAGAGCGTAACTGGCCAGTTACAGAACATACATACTTCCTTTTCAATCTCGTTTTTCTTGATGGAAAAGGAAGCATGTATGTTACTGTAACTGGCCAATCACGATCTAGTGATTCTCTTACAATGGTATTCTAGCTCGAGAAGAGAGAAATCCAAGTACAGTTGTTACTAAACCTTCCACGATACTAATCCGAAATGGTTTATACTAATCCAACACGGCCGATACCTATCGGATATGACCGATACCAAATCGATAAGGCCAATATGAATCCTAGCTATTCGGCCGATACATGTACATATCGGATATAGGACGATACCAATTTGTTAAGGCTAATACCAATATGATACGTCCTATACCAAACCGATAGACCGATACTAATCTGATACACTAGATACTAAGTACATCCGGCCTATACCAGCGGATCCACCAATTACTGCACGATAGGCTCAACGAATCCAGTTACATCCGGTTATTGGTGAGTACATGATTACATAGTAATTCTGTTAGTCTTGTGATACAGATTTTTACTCTCTCATGCTACCAATGTCATAACTTTTCCAGTGCTGCTCCCTCTAATGATGATGAACGCAAAAAACCAACGTCACAACTTTTATAACTTGAGTAAATTTCTTTACCCTATATGAAAATTTCTGTTGTCAGAAAGATGGCTCCTAGGACTCGTCGAGGTGGTGCTGCTAGTCGAGGAAGGGGTCGAGGCAAGAAACGCTTGGAGGTCGACACGGAGGAAGTCTCCGTCGTCAAACAAGAGCCGGTGACTATTAAGGAGAAGGTGTTACCAAAGGTCGAGGTCAAGGAAGAACCGATGACCATCAGGGAAGAGATTGCTCCCAAGCTTGAAGTTAAGGAGGAGCCACCGTCAGAGAGTAGTAGCATCGGGACCGACCCTCCTGTCCCTACAGAAGACCTCAACCAGATTGAGCCTTCGTATGCAAAGTGGCTGATAGAATGGTACATGCCTCAACGCAACTATGATCCCTGGCTGTGAGGATTCATCGTCTGACTTGTGGTCTTTGTTGATGCTGCGGTCGATTTTCCTATGTGTTTTGGAATATTTGTGAAAATTTTGGAATATTTGTGCTATGATCGGATTATAACGATAGATATTAGGTTACTCTTCCGGATAATTGATGTCTATTTTATATTAATTTGGTTTGGTCTATATGATTCTTGGATAATTGGTGTGCATTAAATTCGTATGTGCATATTTGGTCTATGTGATTCTTGGATAATTGGTGTGCATTATATATTTGGTCTATGTGATTGTTGGATAATTGGTGTGCATTATATATTGGTTTGGTTTATGCATATTTTTGCGAACAGGGATAGTGCTGTAATTTTTTTTCAAAATATTCTCAGTTAGCGACGGACTTGTGACCGTTTAGCGACGGGGATTACCAGTTTCCGACTACTTTTCGACGGCTATTCCGTCGCTAACTGGAGATTTGAAAATGTTTCCAGGTAGCGACGGATGGTCGACGGAATATCCGTCGGCATGGTATATAGTTCGACGGAATAGCGACGACCTATCCGTCGCCCTTGTTCTGGAAATACCAATAATTTCCAGAACATGCTCGACGGATAATCTGTCCGTATTCCGTCGATATATATCGACGGAATAGCGACGAATAATCCGTCGCCATGGTGCTGGAAATGCCAAGCATTTTCAGAGCCTGATCGACGGATAGTCCGTCAGCACACCGTCGCTAATCCGTCGTTCGTTACCGACGACTACCGACGGATGAGCGACGGAACTATACGCTCTGATACGCGATTACGACGGGTTACCGACGGTATTTTACGTCGCTATTGTCTACACAGTTCAGTACTTAATAGTTGAAATGGACGATAGTCCGTCGAAAATGTGTCGCTAATGCTTCGTATTGTGACGTCGACAATCCGTCGCTATTCCGTCGTTGGACGACTACGTAGCGACGGACCGTTATTAGCGACGAGCTGATTGCCGACGAATTTTTTTGGCCAAAATCCGTTGGTGATCGGTCGCTAATAGTAATTACCGTCGGATTGGCGACGGATAGGGCCGTCGCTAAAACGATAAATTTTGGTAGTGATTACAAATACAATATATGCTATTAGCAAAGCCAATAGATTCCATTTT
Source organism: Iris pallida (assembly GCA_029216955.1). NCBI lineage: Eukaryota > Viridiplantae > Streptophyta > Magnoliopsida > Asparagales > Iridaceae > Iris > Iris pallida. Next base: position 10,663,140 of record JANAVB010039818.1, read on the forward strand.
GGGGGAGTAAAATTAATTATATGGCAAAATATTAAGAAATTATTTTTAATTATATGGCAAAATATTAAGAAATTAAATAATCAAAAATTTAAATTATTACTCATTGTCCTCAAGAGTAATATCCATAAGTCGTGTTGGTCCATCTTTCAAATCCCTTTGTTGGGGAGGATCTAATGAAACAACTCGTCCAATAATATCTGAAATTAATGGTATTTACAAATAACAATAAAATTGATGAAAGAAAATAATTTCATATTTGTTAACACAAAAATAATTTAAATTATGTATTTACCAATAAGTTTGTTATCATCTAAAGGTTCCTCACTTGTAAAATCAGAAAACTTGTGAAAACTAAAAATAAAAGAAGAAAATTTCTCATCAAATATTTCAACAACTTTCGTTTTTGCCAAGAATAATATCTTGTATTTGTTTGCAGTTGTTTTGTATTTCATGTTGTTATTTGTAACAACAAAACAACTAACAACATAGAGTCTTCTCTCATTCAGCAATGGTTGAAAGTTGGGGATTAAATCTTTCTTAATACTTGCATGAATTCGATCGCCCTGCAAAGGAAAAAATATATTCAGTACACAAATATTTATGCATATAATTTATTCAAGTATTCAGCTCATTTTATTATTATTGAAATACTGCCATTATCTATAATTATGAAATCATTGGTATTATTTTTATTATTCATGATATACTGCCATTAAATAATTGGCGGGGCAATAGTTGCAGCCAATGGCCCATTGGCAATGATGATTTGGCAGCAATTGACGGGTTAATCGTTTTATGCGGGAAAATGACATTTTTGCAATTTGTTTCAACTATTTTGCTATATATATATATATATATATATATATATATATATATATATATATATATATATATGTTGCAGTTTTGACTATATACATTACAAATACAATATATGCTATTAGCAAAGCCAATAGATTCCATTTTGGGGGAGTAAAATTAATTAGTCAAAGGAAAGAGGACTTCAATGTCCTAAGAACCAAACCTTACCCATTTATAATAGTGCAGTTTTGACTATATACATGCAAATACAATAGATGCTATTAGCAAAGCCAATAGAGCGCCACTGTCATCATCTTAAGTGTCGTTAACTCATGGAGTTCTATGGCTGACCTGTGATGATATTATGATAACAAGAGAGCTCCACTGTCCATATGTGAAGCAAATTTCTGTCCAACTGACAATAGTTGTTCTGTCAGCAAATGACAATAGTTGTTGTGCTGTTAGAAATTTCTCAGGATAATAGTTACTCTTGCTAGTGCCAAAACACATGACCTACAAGTGGATATTAGTTGGTGCCTGGAGGGAACTGCTTGTTCTCCTCTGAGACCAAATATTTGTTGATCAAGATCGATTGGCACATTTTATGGATTTCTGAAAATGAGGTATTTGTCCCCCTCTCCCCCTTTTTCCAGTTTACTAGTGCATTTGAAATTGCAAATACATAATAAATTCAAGCAAATATATCACATTCAACACTACATCATCACATAGCTGACATCTCTACTTAGTAATTGGCAATTGGGACTAGTATATTAGATTTCTTCCTCCTCGAGATAAATTCATTTTTAGTGGTTATAAAAACCCTACTTTGTTCACGAACTTAATTCGTTCTCTGATCATCTATTGTGATCCTCGCCATTGCATGTTGTATCAGAAATTGAGCAAAAAATAACCATACTGACTAGGGGTGAGCGTCGGTATAATCGGTCGGTATTTGGTTGAATTTTTCGGTATTTTTTTTAATCGGTATTTAAAAAATCAATACCAATATCGTACCATATAGAATCGGTTTATTCGGTTTCGGTTAAATCGGTATTCGGTCGGATTTTTTTCGGTATCGGTAATTTACCATTTAACATTTGATCAATCAACACACTTAATATGAACCTCTTAACCTAGAAAAATATTTTTTTTACTTTTTTTGGAAGTATTAAATTTCAAAGCCAAGCCTCTACCAAACAAGTAATTAATCAAATTTATTAGAATAATATGTAACAAGTCGCAAACACCTAAAAAAGAGCTTAAAAGATCAAACACGATCACTAAGTTTAATCCTTATTATAAGTTTAAGTACACCAAAATTCATTTCAAAATTATATAAAAACACAAAAATATAAGCTCAAAAGATCAAAAACTCAATTCTTACATTCTTAACATAACTTCATGTCCACCAAAATCTATTCTAAGTTCTAACAAACTAATTTCCAACTAAAACAAAGATAAAAATGAAAAAGAGTAATATAAAATTAATCACGAACAATATTCTAAGGGGGAAAAAATGTGTGTATATATATATATATATATATATATATATATATATATATATATATATATATATATATATAATTGGTTCGGTTCGGTATTTTCGGTGTTACCACTACCATTATACCATATTTTAATCGGTTCGGTAATTCGATATTGGTACATAATTTCGGTTCGATTTTTCGAAATATTTTTAATCGGTATTCGGTCAGTTTTTCGGTAGCGGTCGGTATTTGCTCACCCCTAATACTGACTAGAAATTTGGATTCAGGGATAACCTATGTTTTTTTTTCCCACCAAACCATACACAGCATTAAGATGAAGATGTGTTGGGATTAAGTTGATAATATATCAATGTTTACTGAAAATTTAGTGATCTGATCGAGTAGTAGGCTAAACGAGTTTGAGAGAGAAATCGGACTTCTAGTAAGTATGAATATTTACTTGATTCATCTGCACTCTGCAGGCTTGAATTGCTTCGTAAGGTTAAACATCATGAACACAATGGTATTACGGAGACGCATCATAGTTACTTGTACATATAGTAGTTTGTTGAATTAGCACAATGGTGGAGCATATAAAACTTGCGAAATTTGAACAATGGTGGTAAAATACCACCATAGAATCCATTTCGGGCCGAGCACGATAAGAGCGGTTGGTTCTGCATTCAGAGCATGACTTTAGATTTTTGAGGTCTAAGACAAACTCTAAAAGTTGTGCCTCAAAACTTAATATTCATATATATATAAAAAATTCATCGACGATGATACAATAGTATTATCAGCACAATATTCAAGGAAAAATAATAAACAAAAAATAATATCCAAGAGGCTAAATTTCAACTTGATACCCTCAATTATCCAAGTTTTTCAACTTGATATCCTGAATTTTAAAACTAGACAACTTAATACCTTAACATTGTTAACGGAATGTATAAAATGAAAAAAGTATCTCCATTCTCTCTCCCCTCTCTCTCCTCAACAACAACAACAACAACGAGGTGGAAGTGGCAGTGGGCAGTACGATAATGGAGGGGGAGAGGGTATCAACTTGATACCCTCAACTATCCAAGATTCTTGATACCCTAAACTTTCAAACTAGACGACTTAATACCTCAAAATAATTGTACAACTTAATACTCTAACATTGTTAACGAGATATATGAATAAAAAAATATCCCCCATTCTATCTTCCCTCTCTCTCCTCAGCAACAGCAGCAGGGCGGAAGTGGCGGTGGGCGGTGCGGCAGCGGGGGGAAGGGGGGGGGGGGGGTGCGGCAACGGAGGGTCGGAGGGGGGTAGGGGCGGCAATGAGTCGGAGGCGGGGGAGAGGGCAGCGGGGGTTGGGGAGGGGGAGGGGGAGGGGGAGGGGGGAGGATATTCCACATGTGGAACCTACGATACATACTTACGCTGTGATTGAGCTCTAGCTCATGAAGTATAACAATAGGTCACATATCTAAGTAATGATCTCATCCATAACATAAGAATAATAACTAAGCATGAAACATCAAGAATATATAACTATAGAAAATTATAAAATGAAAGTGCTAATTGTCGGGTGGAAACAAATCCAATATCAAATGACTATTATTAATTGAGAGCAGAAAAATAGTCCAGTACATCATGTAATGAAAAAGAAGTGCAAGAAAATAAATAATCCATCTAGAAAAAAATTATGGAAACTCTGAAGGCAAGACCTCGTCGCATGCCAAGTCTGAATCTGGTCTCGGCCCGTGTACACATGAGGTTACTCTTGATCGTCCAAGTTTGGAAGAAAACCATACCCTTAGAAGAACGTAGCAAGATACAAACAACATGTTATACATATTAAAATATAAATAAATGCAACATGGTGTTTCTAACCTCCTAATGCATATTTAGAGGACAATGTTTACACGCATAGACAGGTATAGAATGAAATAAAAATTCACGTAACTCGGGGCTAGTGGTATATATATATATATATATATATATATATATATACTGTCCAACAATTATCTGTAAACTTCCATCACAATCAACGATCGTCAGAGGGTATTTGTAAAAATCATCACTCACATAGTTCCATCGGACTATGGTTCAACGATTTGGGTATCTCATAAGTCTAGTGACCGTCCTTCCCCAAAATTTTCACAGTGACCAAGTCGTATATATACAAAATGTCCAGCTTGTAACTGCTTGAGTCCCTAATGCACTAAATCAATGTAGTTATGTTTCTAACCGTCACACGGCCTGTACGTATCGATGACCAATCGAATACGATAGTCTGGGCCCCTAACATGAATCTCATACCCTGTCATGTGTTTGTCATGGCAACGGAGAGATGAAAATATCCCACAAATATAGGATAGTCATCTAGCAACTAAGTCGACATGCATAAAATAAATAAAAAAATAAGTGAATTGACGAACTCCGTAGATCGCACCCAAGTCTAGGTTGAACTTACAGTCTTATACTACAATAATCAGAATCAAGTACAAGAATATAACATAAATTGAATATGTATGAAAAGACAGTAAATACAACAATATATACTTGTCTTGTGTCTGGGAATAGTATTGACGACGTTCGGGCAGCAAACTCGTCAATTTAGGAATAAAACGTGAAAAGAGGACAAAACGAACAACCCCAGATGCTGAAATAAATATCACAAACGAGTCCGAAATGGATAAAATAGCCAGAAAAGCCTACCCAGTGTACCCACAAGTCCAATTTGGCCAAAAGGACAAAAAGATAGTTTATGGGCAAAACGGAATTCGTAGGCGGGCCTGCATTATACCAAAAAATGTACCAGGACAAGGTGTCCAAATTCAGCAAATTATATGTCTAACAAGTCCAAAATAACGATACGATCTCAACAGTATGTCCATATTTGAACTTCAATGAGCCGATCACAAAAACGTCCGTCGATTCCGATCGTTGGACCAACGATATGCGATCCGGTCGAGTCATAATCGGACAAAACTTAGATCACAGCAAGTCAGATGCTGCGAGTCCAGTGGCACAAGTTTCTTCGCGACACGGCGAGTGTATAAGAAGTAATTACAATTTTCCAAAAAATCCCGATACGGTAATTTTTGACGAATACGGTCCAAATTCGTCGCGCACACGCAACCAATTCGAATTCCGTCAAATCTCACACGTCGGTATAGACCGTACGCACCTTTAGGTGCAATCGGTTCGACTCGAAGTGGTCCGGTTTGTCGGGACTGACCCCTATCGGGAGTTTTCAATAAAATTAACATTGTTTATGGAGCTAACTTTACCTAGGATTTTTGTTGGTGCTTTCTTTACATGGAGAGAGCTTGCTCTCAACATGCCTTGTAAATTTTAGTCCCACATCGAAAATGCACCATGAGTTATCTCAACATATATACTTGGGTGTGTTGTTGAGAGATGCACATGGGGTGGTGACCCTAAGGAGGGAACCATGTGGGTGATTTTACAAGGAGGTAAGAATAAGACTCCAAGGATTAAGCATTAATGCTTTTGTCATTCTCTTGGATTAATTCTATTTGGAGCTAAGCCCCAAAGGGGCTTAGCGACTCGGACTCGGACTCGGACTCGGGCTCATGGGCTCATGAGGCGTAATATGGCGTTTTGTTGGCGCACTTTGCACTTAGCACGTCAGCAGTCATACGGTCTTTATGCGACTCATATGCGGCCATGCGGTCTTATGCGACATGCGGCTCATGCGGCCATGCGGCTCATGCGGTACATGCGGCACATGCGGCACATGCGGCTCATGCGGCTCATGCGGTCCATGCGATCCATGCGATCATGCGGCTCATGCGGCACATGCGGCACATGCGGCTCATGCGGCTCATGCGGTCCATGCGGTCTATGCGGTCCATACGGCTCATGCGGCCCATGCGGCTCATGCGGTCCATGCGGCCATTAGGCTCATGCGGCCAGGCTGCTGCTGCTGCCGCATGGAGGGATCCGCTGACTGTGCAGATTACAAATCAGTTATGGAAAGGCTGAATCAATGCGATTAAATCAGATCCTATCTTTATGGGATTTGAATTAATTCAGATCCTATCTTTGTGGGATTTGAATTAATTTCGTGGGATTTGAATTAAAATCTCGTTGCTATCTTTTGGGATTTGATTCAATCTTTCCATAACTGAAGAGACGGCTAGGGTTTCCACCCTCTCTATAAATACTCTCTTCTGGCCTCCTTTGTGACTACTACGAAAATTACAAGTCAGAAAAGGAGAAAGAGAGAGAGAGTTGCTGCCGCCATTGCAAGTCCATCCAAGGAGTCTGAACAGAGGTGACTTCGAGCGTTCCACAAGTTCTTCAACTTGCTGGTTCCTGGAAGCAGATCGTGTGGGGCGAATCTTGCTTTGAGCAACGGTGTTTTGACACCCCAACATTGTTCTTCTTCTCATCTCTCTCTAGTTTTATTGTAACTCGTTCTGTCCCAATTGCAACACGTTTGCAAGAAAGAACGAGAGATCTTCTCTTCTCTTTTTCCCTCCTTCAGATTGTAATCTGGCTATTTGATTTATTGTACCATCGTAGATCTTGAGTTTGATCACTGTAAAGTTTTTTGTGACATCTCAGATCTCGATTGCATCTGTTTTTCATCTTTGATCAAGCCCCGGGACTAACAATCTCAAAGCAAGATCCGTGTAGATGGAAAACATTAATGCTTCGCTCCTCCAATCGACTTTTGCAAATTGGAAAAGTTCGATGGAGAGCACTATCAAGTATGGAAGAGAAAGGTGTACCTAACTCTTCAACTAAAAGACGTTGATCATGTTCTGTTGGAGGAAGAACCCTCTGTTCCAGACACTGGATCTACTGCCGCAATCAACGCGGCTACCAAACTCCAGGCCAAGTGGAGAAGGAAAAATAGCATCTGCAGGCTTCTCATCCTGAATGCTATGGAGGACTCTCTGGCAGAATCCTACTCAAAGAAGGAACTTGCCAGAGACATATGGAAGTCTGTGGAAAATCTGTATAAAGAAGACAAGAATAGAAGCAAAATATTTGTGGTTAAAAAATATCACAAATTGCTCTTTGAGGACGAAAAGTCCATGCTGCCACAGGTGAAGGAATTTCTGAAGCTGCGTCAGAAACTGGAAGACGAAGAGATGCCCCTTCCCGACAAGTTTGTCGTCGGAGGGATCGTCTCAAAACTTCCTGCTGGATGGAGTACCTTCTATGCAAGGTTGCACAGAAAGAAGCTAGACATTAGCTTGGGAGATCTACTTCAAGAGATCCATGTTGAGGACGAGATACGTTCCCAACAGAAGGTGGATACTCTGTCCAAACAGTTGGCTAAAGCCAATCTTGTGCAGACGAGAGATCCCAAAGGGAAGCAGGCGGCTTCTCATCCCAAGAAGAAGGACTTCACTAATCTAAAAGTGAAGGGTCCTTCTTTCAAGCAACAGAAGACCAAGTCCCACGTGACTTGTTACAATTGTGGCAAGAAAGGCCACTATAAGAGTGAATGCAGATCTAAGCCTAAACAATCAGAGAAAGGTGAGCCTAATAAGGTTTCATTGGTTTCTAACATTGTTGCTATGATCGGACAGGTCACAACTGTGGGGGTTGACTCTGACTGGTGGATAGACACTGGAGCGACTTGCCATGTCTGTTCAGGCAAGGAATGGTTCGTCACATACCAGCTGATATCTGAGAAGGTTGTCATGGCGAACCAGACCCAAGCTGAAGTTCTGGGGATCGGGACCGTAGAACTGAAACTCACTTCTGGGAACACTCTGACGCTTCAAGGTGTGAAGCATGTTCCAGCGATTGCTAAGAACCTGATCTCTGGGAGCCTGCTCTGCAACGCAGGCTTGAGGATGGACATCAATGCTGGTCAGATGGTGATGTCCAAGAAAGGAACATACTTCGGGAAGGCTTATCAAACCGAAGGAATGTTTAAAATTCAGCTTGTTAACCAGTTTGAAGACATTAATGCAGTTGTATTTTCTGATTATTCTCTTGAGTTGTGGCATAATAGACTAGGACATGTTCATTGTAACAGAATTAACAAAATGTCTAGTCTAGGACTTATATCCAAATGTGGGGGTAAGGTGGAGAAGTGTGAGGTGTGTGCTCAGACGAAGATCACAAGGAAACCCTTTCATCGGGTCAATCGAAGTACAGATCTTCTGGAGTTGGTGCACTCCAATATCTGTGACTTCAAACATTTCTCCACGAAGGCCGGGATGAAGTATTTCATAACCTTCATCGATGACTTCTCAAAATATGCATTCGTCTACTTGCTCAAGTCTAAAGACGAAGCCTTCGAGAAGTTCAGAGAGTTCAGGGCCGAAGTCGAACGGCAGACTGGACACCAACTCAAGAGGTTAAGAAGTGATCGAGGTGGGGAGTACAGGTCTCATAAATTCGCATCGTTCTGCAAAGAACATGGAATCATATGCGAGACTACTACTCCATATTCTCCTCAATCCAACGGAGTAGCGGAGAGGAAGAACAGAACGTTGACAGAAATGATGAACTCTATGCTGCTAACCGCGGGTCTTCCTAAATGCTACTGGGGAGAAGCTGCATTGACGGCCACTTTTATTCTAAATAGAGTGCCACATGCAACTTCGGACGTAACTCCTCATGAACTCTGGTTCAAAGTCAGACCAAACTTGAATGTCATTCGAGTGTGGGGGTGTCTGGCGTATGTGAAACTCCCAGATCTGAAGATTCAGAAGCTAGGGACAAGGACTACGAAGACGATCTTCTTGGGGTATGCCGAGAAGAGTGATGCTCGAAGATTTCTTGATATTGAGTCAAATCATATCATCGAATCTCGCAATGCTGAATACTTTGAAGACAAGTTTGCAAAAGACAAAAACATTGTTCTTTCGGACATTCCGAAAAATGATGTAGGTGCAAATGAGACTGAACTCTCATATGAGCCAGTAGTCCAAGAAGAAGCTATTGTTGATGAAATAACTCTTGTACCAGAACTCGCAGAGCCGTCAGCTAAGCGAGCGAGGAGACCGAAAGACTTCGAAGATGACTTTGTCACCTATCATGTGGAAGCAGATCCGCTTACCTATGATGAGACGATGAAGACCAGAGATGCTATCTTCTGGAAGGAGGCAGTGAATGACGAGTTTGACTCTATCACCTCTAATAACACATGGGTGTTGGTAGATCTACCTGAAGGAGAAAAGCCCATCGGATGTAAATGGATCTTCAAGATGAAGATGAAGGCAGATGGAACTATTGACAAGTTCAAGGCCAGGCTGGTAGCCAAGGGATTTTCTCAGAAACAGGGGATAGACTACTTTGACACGTACGCTCCAGTAGCCCGGATGACCACCATCAGGATGTTAATCGCTCTTACAGCTATACATAAGTTGGTGATACATCAGATGGATGTAAAGACTGCATTCCTGAATGGGGAGCTGACCGAAGAGATTTACATGCAATAGCCAGATGGATTTGTCGTCAAAGGTCTTGAAGACAAAGTCTGCAAGTTGGTAAAATCATTGTATGGTTTGAAGCAAGCTCCCAAGATGTGGCATGAGAAGTTTGACAAAGTTATTAGGTCAAACGGCTACAGAGTCAGCGAGACAGACAAATGTGTTTACACAGAGTTCGCTGATGGAAGAGGAGTCATCGTTTGTCTGTATGTGGACGACATGCTAATTCTAGGTACGGATATAGGCTGTGTCACAGAGACAAAGAAGTTCCTCTCAACCAAGTTCAGTATGAAGGACTTGGGGGATGCAGATGTCATCTTGGGCATAAAGATCATCCGGACAGACACTGGAGTAGCGCTGTCACAATCTCACTACATTGAGAAGATGCTCACACGCTATGTGTATAAGGATCTTCCAGGGATCGATACGCCATACAGGTGTGATCAGAAGCTGAAACCAAATTCAAGGGAAAGCGTCAGGCAGCTGGAGTATTCTAGCGTTATCGGAAGTTTGATGTACGCAAACACTGCCACAAGGCCCGACATAGCTTTCGCCGTGGGAATGCTGAGTCGGTTCACCAGCAACCCAGGGGTTGAGCACTGGAAAGCTGTGAAGCAGGTGATGAGATATCTCAAGAAAACTCAGACATATGCACTGTACTACAACGGGTATCCGACAGTAGTAGAAGGCTTCAGAGATGCTAGCTGGTGTTCAGAGGTGGAAAGCGAGAGATCCACAGGTGGATATGTCTTTTCCTTGGGTGGAGCTGCTATATCGTGGAAGTCGAAGAAGCAGACTATACTCTCTCGTTCCTCCATGGAATCTGAATTCTATGCACTTGAAACTGCAGCAGATGAAGCAGAATGGCTTCGGAAGCTCATGTATGATCTTCCAGTGGTTGGAGCTCAGATACCGGCAATACCGATATACTGTGACAACCAGGCGACTGCGGCGGTGGCATCAAATGACCTCTTCAACGGGAAGAAGAGGACTGTGCGGTTGAAGCACGGGACAGTACACGATCTTATCAAAAGAGGTGTAATTGTAGTGGTTGATGTTCGGAGTCAGAAGAACCTGGCAGATCCGTTCACAAAGGGCCTCAAGTGCCAGTTGGTCGATGACACAGCTTGTAAAATGGGCTTGAAGGCATTCTGATAGTGTGTCTTTGTAATCCTACCATAAAGTTTTATGCTATTAGTTCAAAGAGAAATCTACTAGGCATCTAACTTTTGGTTCAAAGGAGGATCACTGACTGGGAAACTATCAGGTAACAGTGGGTACTTGTTCTCTGGAACATGGAAGGGATACGGACCCATAACCACTGTTGTCTACTTTGTATTTTTCTGCGGAAAAAAACAGATCCTGTGGAAGGTTGGCTTAAACGCCTTAATGAGTTCTCAGGCAGAGTGAATGCCTGGTGTGCTTTACAGGAAGCACGGTAGAGCAGCACTACAAGGAGTGAAACTTCATGCTACAGTGGGGTGACTCCACCATGAGGTTCCCAGGTAGGGGTAATGCCTCGGCTTTGCAAGCCAAGTCACAGCGGCGTAGCACCGCAAATAGGCAGGTAGCCTAATGCTGTATGACGTAATTAAAGAGTTGTAGACAGCACTACAAAGGGGAGGATGGCCTCATGTTACAGTGGCACGACACCATGATGAGGTACCCAGGTAGGGGTAAAGCCTCGACATTGCAAGCCATGTCGTTGCGGCATAACACCGCAAGGAAGCCCTAGGCTTCATGCTGGGTAGTTTGGCACTACAAAGAGGCTTGTGACCTCATGCTACAGTAGTATGACACTACGATGAGGTTTTCAGGTAGGGGTAATGCCTCGGCTTCAGGCCATGTCATAGCGGCGTAGCACCGCAAGGAAGCGCAAGGCTTCATGCCATATCTCTTTAATAAAGAACTCACCTATAGTGTATGGAAAGAGATATCAGGCCGTCTCTTGAGGGTAAACTTGTAGACGCCCAAAATTATACACTGAAACCAGGCTGGCACAGGGCCTTTAATATGCAGCCAGAAGCACACGTAACTACTGTAGGTCCAAAAAATCAAACCGCGTCTAAATTAAATTCAACAGATTAATCAGAACGACCCTACAAACAAATGGCGCCTACGTCATCAACAAACACAGAACGTGCCTATTTCTGCATCATAGAGGCGCATTTCACAAACCGCGCTTAGCTGACGAGGAGTCATCATTACCCGACAAACACGAAGATCGAGACGGCGCTATCATTCCTATGATGGCGCGGCGCTCGAGGAAGATATGACAGCTGTCTAAACAAATTGCGCCTACATCAAAGAACTAGGCGCTATCAACAGACTGCGCCTATTTTTTTCTATATCAAGCACACTTCGCAGATTGCGCCTACTTCTATCCAAACTCAGCACACTTTGCAGATTGCGCCTACGAAGAAGGTGCAGTTCAAAACAACATCAATTCAGAGCTTACCACGTGTCCCTGAAACAGGCGCACTTTGACTAATTCAACGTCTAACTACCACTCTACATGTCCAACACGTGTCCCACTAACTGTACACGACCAAGCGCATTTCAATCAAATAATGCCACGTGTCTAAAGCAGTTGGTGCACGTTCGTGATAACGGAGTGAAAACAGGCGCAGTTTGTCATACGTGCTCAAAACAGGCGCACTTCAATCAGGCGCTCTCCAGAATAACTGCCCAAAACAGTTATTTCAGAACTCTATAAATAGAGTTTCGTTTCCATTCAGCAGGGGATTCTACACAATCAAGAGAAATCAGAGTTTTTGTCCAAGTGCTGCTGCGTTCTTCAGAAATTCAAGTCTTCAAAGTTCACATCGTCCAAGGGATAAAGCGATCGTCATTTCAGATCGGATTCCTATAGTTGTACTTTCCCAGAATTCTTGTAATATTCTTTACAAAGTTTGTGAAATAAAGATTATACATTTGTTTTTGCAAACAAAATGGCGACTCTGCTGGGGACGACCTTTTCCTCCGATGAAGAGGTGACAACTCAATGTGACACGGCGTCTATCGGCTCGACGCAGAAGACTTTGGTCGTGAAAGTTGACCAAACGGCCTACGAAGCAATGATTAATGCACAAAGCACTCCTCGCCGCACTACGACTTCCGTCAAGAGCAAGACTCGCTCAGTGTGGGCTCCCAAGAACTCTGCTACTTCTCTAATGAAGAACGCTGCCACTTCCTCGGTACAACCTGCTGTTTCTAAGACACCAGTGTCTATCTCTGGTAATCAGGCACAGTCTGTTCTCTCCTTAGGGAAACAGGCACAGTCTGCTGTTAAACCATCTTCTGGCACAGTTTATGCCAAAATAGCACAATCTCTGCCTCACAATCAGGCGCAGTCTGTTCTCTCCTTAGGGAAACAGGCGCAGTCTGTTGTTAAACCATCTTTTGGCACAGTTCATGCCAAAACAGCACAATCTCTGCCTCACAATCAGGCGCAGTCTGTTCTCTCCTTAGGGAAACAGGCACAGTCTGCCACCAAACCTTCTTCTGGCACAGTTTGTGCCAAATTGGCACAAGTCAAATCTTCTGCTGCTGCCAAGGCTCAATCCAATACATCTGCTGCCCTGACTAAACAGGCGCAGTCTACTCAGGCGCAGTCTGCCCAGGCGCAGTCTACTCCGGATCACTCCAGAATCCAGAAACCCCAAACTGCTCAGACGCAGTTTGCTGAGGACAGTCCTTTGGCTGTTCCTTCTTCCATTCCATCAAAAGGAAAAGGCCCCTTGGTCTTCTCCCAATCTTCCCAAGCTCAAAACTTGAAAGATAACAGAGGGAAATGCTCTTTAGCTATCCCTTCATCTCAAAACAATGGGAAAGGTCCTCTGGCCTTTTCCAAGTCTTTTTCGATTCTTATCGAGGAGGATCCAACTGATAGTGCCTCTGCACCTATTAGTACGAAAACTTCTTTTAACAAAGATTCTCGTACTAATCAGAGAGGTATTCTACCTACTCCTAAGGCAAATATTCAGGAATTGCCCAATTTGCAGATTTCTCGATCCAGACAAGGCAAATTACAAGTTTCACAAACTGAGGTTCCCAGGGGCGGTTTAAATGATTTACGGGCATATCTTAATAGAAAACCCCAATCAAAACCTACCTCTGTAAAACGCAAGCATGCTAAGATCAACTTGCCTCAGTATCAACCTTTTGAGGCAAGGAATCCTGACAACTACGCCAATCAGATGAGTACCTCTCTTTATACTCATGGAATCGAACGTTTACGAAATCGGAATCATGTTCCAAATGTCATCTATGAGTATATCCCTGCTACTTCTTCTCATCCCGTTGTCTCTGATCTTCGGGATCATCTCAGGCAGAAACGGAATACCACCCCCAGTTCTCCCAAACAACCACAAGTTCATCATTGCAATCATCCTCACGAAGTGGTTATCAAATGTTGTTGCCAAACAACCAAACGTTCTGTCTTCGAGCGTCTGAATTTCCCTTATGTTGATCAAAAGAGTGATGATGAAGAAGAGGTAATGTTTGCCTCCGTCAACATGACTTCCAGAGACTCTGGGGGTAGAAAATACAAGCATGGAAAGATCCGGAGACCTAGCCAGCACTATCTTGACCGACTTAGAGAATCAGATGATGGTGTTTACCAGCATACTCGATCTCGAAGCCGAGAAACAATCGGTCAAAGGAATCTTCCTTACAGTGATCGGTCTACTTCTCATGATGGGGGTAATTCGGACTTTGCTGTCGACAGTGATGGCTCTGAACAAACTGTGTCATCTGTCATGGCACGAGAAGTGACAGCATACGTTACTGAAGAACAAGATGCTTCTGGTTCTAACAATCAGAATCAAAGGATTGTTGCACTAGAAGAACAATTGAAGACTATGGCCGAAATGATGGCTAAAATGCATGATGTTATTATGGCTCAGCATACTCCACCAGTCATAACTCCTGAACCATTGATTTCTTCCACTCCTCAAAATCCTGGTATGGGGGTATCACCTCCTCCAGTCACCACAGTACCAGTTCAGGTTACTCTTAGCCAAACTGGTGCTGGGGGTGATGCTTACCATACAGTTCCTCCTCCGGCCATCACCAATCAATCTAGTAATCCTCAATCTTTAGGGAATGCTAATGATGCTGTTGAACAATTACGGAATCAATTTGAAGCCTATACACAAAGGAAAGGCTTACAACGGTTGGGCATTAAACAACCCTATCCCGCCGAATGGAAGAAAATGCAGTTTCCGCCAAAATACAAATTCCCCACCATTATGCAGTTCGATGGTACTTCATCTCCCAATCAGTATATTAATCATTTTGAATTGATGACTGATCCTCTTCAGCCTAATGAAGCCCTTCTTACTCGGGTATTCGTCAGTTGCTTAACTGGCGCTGCTTATGACTGGTACCGAAAGTCTACCAGACGGATGTATCACTTCTTTTGCTGATTTCAAACAGATGTTCCTTGAACGATTTTATGAAGGCGTCAATGACATGACTATGTCAGCCCTCATTAAAATTAAACAAAGAAATAATGAGCCCTGAGCAATTTATCGAGAGGTTCCGTCGCGAAGCTCTCAAAATGCCAATGGAACCCCATCTCTGTTACAATTGATACTTGCAAGAATAATCTCTTGCCATTATCAGTATGTGGACAGGGGACTCAATTCCAAGACTGGCCTTCTTTCATTATCAATGCTAAGGCAGCAGAACTCAGCGCTGAAAAATTCAAGACATTGGGGGTTCACATGAATCCTGACCAAGGCGATCATAGCTCAACTCTAACAACAATCGCCGAATAATAATAGAAAAGGCAAGATACATCTGTTCCTAAAGAAAACTTGGCCATTGACTTGAGAAGCAAAGAAGCACTGGCTGTCAATGTTGCTCAATTGCACCTATTCCATCAC
>JANAVB010039818.1:11400039-11410039 GCA_029216955.1 Iris pallida
CTGGTTCTATTACCCAAAGGAAAGAAAGCTGTAGGATGCAATGGGTGTACACAGTGCAGGAGACGCCAAAAGTAAAATAGAAAGGTACAGGCGAGGTTGGTTGCAAAAGGATACACACAATCATATGCATCGACTATGATGAGACATTTGCCCTAGTAGCAAAAATGAGTACGGTAAGAACTCTGGTTACTATTGCAGCAAACTATGGATGAAAGCTACTAGTTAGATGTGAAGATGCCTTTCTCCATGGGGACCTGCAAGAAGGTGTACATGGAACCCCCACCAGGGTGCTACGCAATAAATTAGACGGAGGGACGTCGCATGGTAAAGTGTGTAAACTAAAAAAGTTGCTATACAGTCTCAACAATCTCCTCGAGCCTGGTATGATAGATTCAGAAAGGCTGCTATAGGCATGGCATACCATCAAATAAATGCAGATCATACAGTCTTTCTTCAGCATACAAGAGGCCACATCACTACACTTGTTGTATATGTGGATATAGTAAACAGGTGATGATGAAGTCGAGATCACTAAGCTAAAGTCAAAACTCGTGAAGGAGTTTGAGATGAAGGATTAGGAGCAATGATGTACTTTCTGGGTAACGAGGGTGTGTAACAGCGAATAAGGAATTATTATCTCACAAAGAAAAAATGCATAGATTGCTAAGAAGACATGGATGCTAGGATGCAAAGCAGCAGTCACTCCAATTGACCAGAAGTACAAGTTAGAAGCAGAGCAGGAGAGCCTATTGATCGTGAAAGGTTCAAAGACTTGTAGGGAGATTGATTTATTGGGGCACACTCGTCCTGATATCTCATTTGCGGTGAGTGTAGTGAGTCGTCCATGCATGATCTAAGAATGGGTCATATGGAAGCAGTATTTCAGATCTTAAGATATCTGAAAGGGACGCTTGAAAAGGGCTGGTTTAAGAAGATGGACGTATAGAAGTTGAGGGATACTGTGATACAGGATGGCCGAGCTGATAGAAGACAAAAGTCTACCACGGGGTTCTGTATTTTGTAGGAGGAAACATGGTCTCATGGAGAAGCAAAAAAATAGTCAGTGGTAGCATGGTCGTCAGCTGAAGCAGAATTCAGAGCAATGGCTCTAGGAGTGTCAGAGTTGCTGTGGGTGAGAGCACTGCTGACAGAGTTGAGGCTGGACAAGGGAGCACCGTTACATCTTCTGAGCGATAGTCAAGCTGCAATAAATATAGCTAACAATCCAGTTTGGCACGACAGATGAAGCACATCGAGATCGATCGATTCTTCATCAAGGAGAAGCTGGAACCAGGGATACTGAAGATTGACCATGTTCGCTCAGAAGAACAAGTTGCAGACTGTCTGACTAAAGGTCTTAGTTCATCGAGTCTGTAAAAGCTATGAACAAGGGGATGATTAATATCTATCGTCCATCTTGAGGGGGAGTGTTGAGAACCAATAAGGGACTTAGTCCCACATCGGAATATGTATTATGAAGCGGGGTTGGACCCCTCTATAAGTAGTGGCAGTAGCCCATCAATAAAATCAATCATTATATATATATATATATATATATATATATATTATATATATATACATATATATATATATAGAGAGGAGAGAGAGAGGAGGAGGAGGAGGAGGAGGGATCATCCCCTCACTTTTGCATCCTCCGTGCATTCTCATGTTAACACATGTTGGATCTTTGTTTAAGTCAAGTCATCTAATCTTAACGTTGAAAAATCAATGGTTAAGATTAGATGACTTGAGCAAGATCTAATGGATGTGAAAAAGGAGATGCATGGGGGATACAAAAGTGAGGAGATGTGGATCCCTCTATATTGTGGTGAATGCTCCCACCGAGAATTGATCTCCTTACCACTCGGGCCGCATGCCTCACCACTACCATTGGCTAGAGGGTCATTGGCTATATATATATATATATATATAGGAGGGATCCGCATTCTCTCAATTTTTTTATCCCCATGCTTCTCCTCTTTCATATCCATTGGATCTTGTTTAAGTCATCTAATATTAACCGTTGATTTTTCAACGGTTAAGATTAGATGATTTAAACAAAGATCAAACGGCTGTTAACATGGGAATGCATGTGGGATAAAAATTGAGGGGATATGGATCCATATATATATATATATATATATATATATATATATATATATTAGATATATTAATTATATATATATATATATATATATATATATATATATAATATATATATATATATATATATATATATATATATCTATATATATATATATATATATTATATATATATATATATATATATATATATATAGGTAATTATGGTGAACGCTCCCACGGGAATCGATCTCCTGACCATCGGGCCGTATATATATATATATATATATATATATATATATATATATATATATATATATATATATATATATATATATATATTTCCATGGTTTTATGAAGTTAATTGGTTGTATTCCTTATCAAATTGATGGGCGTAGTGGTTGCAAACTTCCTTGTATCTTCATAATGTTATATGGTGATAAGTTTTAATCTTGCTTATTTTGTGCAGTAACCAAACTTATACTGTTTCTTATGTTTTTTATGAGGCTTCATTTTAGGCTGTGATGAGATAGGATTAACATATGGTTTGGGGAGTTTGGTTGCATTCCTTATCAAACTTGGGGTAAAGAAGTAATGATACTTTATCAAATAGATAAAGTACGATACTGAGTTTTGATGCATTTCTCATCATGTTTTGATGGACGAAGAGATAATCAACTTTACTAATGTACCCATGATGTTAACATGCATTACACCGAGCCAACTTTTTATTTCGCATTATTTGGATGAATCTTGATTCTTCTTCTTTGTCTTTATTTATCAATTCTATCTTAAGTTTCATTTTTATTGTATTTTTATGCATTGGCTCTGATGGGGCAGGAATAACAAATGTTTTGGGATAAAAAAAAAATTTGTTAGTGAGGTCTATTGCATCCTTTCTCAACTATATGGTTGAAGAGGTAAGGAAGATTGGGTCACAATTTGCAATTTCTGATACTAAGTTTTGATGCACTCCTTATCTTGTTGTGATAGGTGAAGTGATTACTAGCTTTGCTAATGTGCTCATGATACTAACACGCATTACTTTGAGCCAACCTGTTCAAATTTTAATGTTATTTTCCTTCTTAATGTATTATTTTCCTCTATCTTTATTTATTTACTTATTCTAATTTATGCTTAAATGTATATCCAGAAAGTTGGGAAGGATAAGATTGCTTTGGTGATTTGGGTCTTCTTCTTCTTCTTCTTCTTCTTCTTCTTCTTCTTCATGATGGTTTTATTTTCTTATATTTTTACTTTACTTTTTTACAATTTGAGAAGTTTTGGTGGTTTTGGAGGGATTTGTTATTTTAGGTAATTTTGTGATTAGAGTTGGGAAAAATATGGTTGTTGTGGTTTGTTGATCATATAACTTATTCTATATATGATAATGTCTTTGTTGGGAAATTTGAACAAATGTGAGTTGTTGCCTTCAGTTAAAAAATTGTGATAGATGAGCTGCCTTATAGGTTACCAAGCAATCCCTTTAGGACTTTTTTTTTCCAAACCCTAGATATTTACCATTTACAAGTTACCAAACATTTACTTTCAAGTGCTGCATTTGTTGGAGAATTTTGGCAAATTTGAGTTCTTGGCTTTGGTTGGAGAATTTTGATAAATTCATTATGGTCAGGTTGCTTATGTATTGGAAAAATATGACATTTGCTGGGGGATTTATGAGTCGATAGTTTCTATTTTCCTACTATTTTTGTAATAACCCGCTTCTAGCGGTGGCATATATTATTATTGATGTCGATTTGCTGGCTCAAGTAAGAAAATAGTTTTAAATAAGAGTTTTCTTGTTGGGACATGAATACGTTTCTTCATATGTTGAGTAGGCCAGACTTCACTTTTTGATTATTTCATGATTAATAATGAACCCGTAGAGAATGAATGTATGCTTTGCTCCTAGGAATAAAGTTCATAATAATTTGAATGATAAGTACATGAAATATGTATGTCCTTAATAAGTGAATTTCTTGCGTGTGTGCTATAGAATATCAATACAACTGAAACTAATATTGTCATGCTTGTTAAATAAAGGCAAAATAATCTCATAGACTTGTTATCGTATATGCTGTAAAACTATAGCTATGACAGCGAAAGAAAAGAAAGAATAATTTCATAGACTCCTTATTGTATGCTGAAAGAACTGTTGCTATATGCTTGTTAAAATAAAGTAAGAATGGTTGCTTGTCCCTTTATTATATGTTGTTAAAATAGAATAATTGTATGTTAGAATTGTAGACTATAAATATATTGAAAGAACCGATGTTATACTTATTAAAGAATGAATGATTGTATGTTCCTTATCTTATGATGTAAGAAAAAGAAGTGTATAGAAATATTCGTATATTGTTTGTAAGTAAATGATATGAAATAAAGAAAAGAAGAACACGGCTTGACTGTCAGAATAAAAGAAAGGAATTAAGAACAGAGGTATGATTCTATGGTTTGAAAGAAAGATAGAAAGAACTATTTATTTGGTACTTACCTGGTCTACATCGTATTGTTTATATCAAAAAAGTTGTATATCATGCATTTGTCTTCAACAACTTATGCATAAGGTATAATCTCTCGACTCGATCGCCAGGGCACCAGGATCGCATGAGACTATGAGAGATGAGACACCATGAGACTTGTACGTCCTCGTGATACGTTAAATTCAAGTAAGACTTGAGGAACGAGAAAGTATCAAGGATTTTGAGATCATGAGTTTTGAAGAAAATATTGAGGGTAGCACGAGCATGGCTCGAATTTGAGGAATGCATAGGAAAAATGTCTGCAAAAAACGTAGGATATTGAAACAAGTGATAAGTCGATAAGTAAGTACTCAATTAGTTTCGAGGACGAAACTTTTTCTGAGTGGTGTATGATGTAGTGCCCCGTCCCGCTCAGTCAATCGGAGGAATCGAAACGTCAACGGCATTCGGACTTAGCCTTGCAACGGCTACTCGAAGGTCCGCTCGGTCGAGGCGACTCCTCGCTCAGGTGGGGTAGTTTCGGTGAACTTGCCTCATCTTAGCCTTCACATAATAAATCGCATGTTTCAACTTACACAAGTAGGCTTGATAATAAAAGAGACGAATGCACATAAATAAGAGAATAATCCAGACGGATCGAATTGAGTTAGAATATAGAAGGGTCCAACTATCGTCTTAGAGTTGTTGCACGGTGTGCTTTGAAAATGACACTCGATCCTTCGTCCCGTGGCTTGGAAGAAAGAAAGTTGATATTCGTCGCAAAGCTAAGAGTTAGCCTAAGTCATAGGCGTCACCCGCTTAAATGCTTTATAAAGCATGTACGGTCCCATCGTATAAGGCTTGGCATAGCCTTGGCTTGCCCCATGAGTTAAGTTACGTTGCACGGCTTGTGACATAAATCTAGGCACCCAAATTACTTGGTTTTACGACCTTAAGGCCCGTTGTATAAAGTGTCGTAGACGATAGTTTCACCCAGAACATCAATTAGCGTAAGGCGCGATGTCACGGACTTAGTGTTTCTAAGGCACGAGCCACGGTTGATTTATTGAGTTTAGAAAAATGGACTTTCAAATAGGCATTCCTAAGTTGTATGGAATGATAGGGCAAGAAAGAAGAACGCTCGTGACCATAGGTCGTCGAGGCAGTTTTAGATGTAAGAAGTATTGAAGGTCCTGAAAGAGATGGTAACACTAGAAGAAGAATGACTGTGTGAGACGTCGGTTCGAGTCGAGTCTTGCATGGTCATTGGACAACTTGTCAACAAGGAGGAGTTTCCACGAGCAGCAACCCCGGGCGCCATGGGACCGCGTCGTCCTGGGAGAAAACAAGGTATAGCCGAAGCTGGACGAACCGTTCGGGTTATTCGGGAACTTTCAACGGGGCTAGCTACTTGCGTTTGATGGGTCGCCGAATAGCAAGACTATAGTTCATGATAGCTTGTGATGTTCGTGACCAATTCATATAGATGGGTCGGCACGGGCGGCAATCCGCATGTGTGCCTTTGGATTGAGTCGAGTTGAATGTGTGTACAGTCAGAACACAAATGTTGGGCCTAAGATTTGGCTGCAACGTAGGCGACGTGCTTCAGCACGAGTTGTGGCGTCGAGTCTTAAGTTGTCGGCATATAAGTTACATAATCTGGATTTGAGTTATCTTAAGTTTAAGTCAGAAAACGCCGCAAGACAAAGTCGGTCGAGTGACACTTAGCCCACAAGTCTCGATTGGGTAAGTTGGTGATCAAAGTAGAAAGGGCCGCGAGGCGGCGATATGGTTAAGTTATA
This sequence comes from Iris pallida, assembly GCA_029216955.1. NCBI lineage: Eukaryota > Viridiplantae > Streptophyta > Magnoliopsida > Asparagales > Iridaceae > Iris > Iris pallida. The sequence continues at coordinate 11,406,386 of JANAVB010039818.1, forward strand.
CTGAGTTGCGAGGCACGGCACGATGGACTTGTAGCACGATCACATGGAAATGGAGTCTCATCATGTAGTTGCGTCTCTGATTATGGGCCTAAAGACAAGCACGACTTGATAGGTTAACGTTGTCGATACGAGAAGAGTCCAGAGGCAAAGTATGAGTTGACGTTGTTGTAGCAAGCACGGGATGGTCTAGATACACAAAATAGGCCAAGGCGTCGGTCCTAAAACTGATGCTAAGACAAGAGTAGAAAGACAATCAAAAGGGTTATATTGCACAAAGTAAATGAACGTATCGGTTTTGTATGGGTGGGCGAGGAGCTCATTCACCAGTATAATTGAGTATTGACATCCACACAGTTTTCATGTGCAGGCACAGGTAGAAGCTCGTGGCATGGAGCTCGCTTGGATGCGTCGAGGCACGGAGTACCTTGGCGATTCGAGGCGTGCGACCGCATGGAGTCAAGACTTATACGGGACATAACGTATGGACGTCGCCTTCCGAAGCATCCGCTGGCTCGAGATTTGTATTGAGAGATGAGAGAGAGCTGAGTGACTTATAATGTGAGAAGAGTGAGCTTGAGAGATTGTAATCTTGGCCTCGTGCCCATCTGTGTAATCTTTGTTTCAATATCAATAAATGCATCTTTTAAATGATTTGTGTTTTGTTCTAAGTTTCCAATGGCATATTCAATGTCTCTGTATGGGACTTTTGTGCGACAACCCCGTCGCAGCCGCTGTAATTGGCCGTTATAGAATCTGCCTTCCACGAGCGCAATCTAGGCTCGTGCGGCATCACGCCTTAGCGAGGACGATCGCTCCTACGGGAGTAGGACGAGACAACCAATAGATCATCATGTAGCTAGGTCACATGCTAAGGATAACACCATCACAAGCCCAATAGTATGATGCAGAGACGGACAAAAATTATGTATATATAAATTATTTTAATCCTTGTTTGTTGTAGGATGGATTGCCGACCGTAGGTAAGAACTACTGTATAAGTGATGCTTCTATTGCTTTATATTTCTTATTATGAATTATTTCGAAGAAAGAACTTGTATCTAAGTGAAATGCTGCTATCATGTCTTTAAGATTGAATGTGGTTTAAGAATAATGATGCATGTGTTAAAGATAGAAAGGAATGTATATTGTTCATGAAATAGTTCTAATGCTTATGAATGAATGCAAGAAAAATTTAAAGTACGGCTTTTGATTAAGTTTTCAAAAATAAAATATGGCTTTTGATTAGTATTGACATGAAATAGAAGTAGGTAAAAGATAAAAATACCCCAATTAAATAAAATATTTCTCACATGATTACTTAGTGTCTGCTTTCAGTTGAGTACTTTTGGCCGTTCATCAATGCATTTTTCAATGTACCAACCCTTGCCTCTACATATGCTGGATATTCTGCTGAACTTATTGAGACGCCCTAATCTTTTGGAAGCTAGAGATTTGAAGGCATGTCATTGTATTTATTTTCAATTTTAAAAGTTGTAAGCCAAGTTCTCATTTTGAGTTGGCCAGTGACTCCTTGTAATTTTGATGCAAGTATGAATAAAATAAGATTTATTCTTGTCTCATTGTTATTATTTGATTTTCTACATTAAAGTTTCATCGCTCCATTATCTATTTAGTCTATTTTGTTAATATATGTACAAGTTAGTGTATTGTACAAGCACAACTTAGGCTTGTACTGTAAGAATTTGTGGCCCATATGATAATACAAATTGATATGTTGGTTAATTAATTATATTTTCGTTATGGGAGAAAATACATTATTGGAATAATATGAAAAAGTCCTCTCTCACACCTCTACGAATAGACACACACCCATTTGTTGTGTCACGCCCCGCTTTCAGAATTATGGCGAGCCTGGTACGTAACATCATCCCCAGGCTACGCGACATACGAATACTCTAGTACCCATATCGGCGATTGTCGCCCGTACTTTAAATTTTTCTTGCATTCATTCATAAGCATTAGAACTATTTCATGAACAATACACATTCCTTTCTATCTTTAACACATGCATCATTATTCTTAAACCACATTCAATCTTAAAGACATGATAGCAGCATTTCACTTAGATACAAGTTCTTTCTTCGGAACAATTCATAATAAGAAATATAAAGCAATTCATAATAAGAAATACAAAGAAAGAAGAATCAAGATTCATCCAAATAATGCGAATAAAAAGTTGGCTCGGAGTAATGCATGTTAACATCATGGGTACATTAGTAAAGTTGATTATCTCTTCGTCCATCAAAACATGATGAGAAATGCATCAAAACTCAGTATTGTACTTTATCTATTTGATAAAGTATCATTACTACTTTACCCATCAAATTTGATAAGGAATGCAAACCAAACTCCCCAAATCATATGTTAATCCTATCTCATCACAGCCTAAAATGAAGCCTCATAAAAAACATAAGAAACGAAGAAAACGTGACCAAAGTATAAGTTTGGTTACTGCACAAAATATAGCAAGATTAAAACTTACCACCATATAACATTATGAAGATACAAGGAAGTTTGCAACCACTACGCCCATCAATTTTGATAAGGAATACAACCAATTAACTTCATAAAACCATGGAAATATATATATATATATAGCCTAGTGGTAGTGGTGAGGCATGCGGCCCGAGTGGTCAGGAGATCGATTCCCGGTGGGAGCGTTCACCACAATTACCTATATATATATATATATATATATATATATATATATATATATATATATATATATATATATATATATATATATAATGAAAAAACCATTTATTGAAAGAAATCTACCACAGCTCGGATCCCACAGGCGGGAAGACGAGACAAAATTCAAACCTAAACAAACAAAATCAAAAAGAAGCGCACGCGGCCCAATGGATGAACGCGGGGCCCGAGACGCGTGGGGGGCGTGGTTAAGCGCGGGACCCTAGGCGCTTGGGGGGGCGGTCCTAGCGCTGGGCCCGAGGGGAGTGGGCCTCGGGACCCCCACCCGTGAGCCAGAGGGGTAGGGGGCGCCACCGGGTGGCGGGGGGGAGGCACGACGGGCGGGGGCCGTGGCATGGAGATGAGGGCCACGGGGCGTCGCCACTGACGGGGCTGAAGGGGCGGAGCTCCGGGGGAGATCTTGCGGGGGTGAGCTCGGGTGGAAGGGGGAGCCCGAGGGGCCACCGGCACGACCACAGCGAGGGCTACGGCGAGGGATGGGGAGCGGGGAGCTGCCAGGAGGATGCAGGTAGGGGGCTCCAGGGAGAAGGAAGTCGACCTCGGTGGTGGAGGTGGAGGGGGAAGAGGAGCACCGGGCGGAGAGGATCACCGGGCGGGGGTTAGTAGTATCTGCTCAACCCTAGGGGGTGGGCGTACGCCGCCCACTGCACGACGGAGGATGAGCCAGTAACGCCGGGGAGGGACCCAGTACCCGTCTTGGCACGGCCGGCTGGGCCGGGGCGGTGACCCAGTACCACCGCAGGGTGGAAGGGTCTTGCCAGTAGGCCCCCGCCGAAGAGTGGGCGTGGTGGGCGACGGGAGGCAGGCCCGAGGGGGGCACGAAGGAAGGAAGCTCCGTGAGGACGCCCGTGCCCGGAGCTGGGGGAGGCGCCGGTGGGGAGACCGAGGCGAGCGAAGACTCTGCAGGAGGGAGCTACGGGA